>PVKU01005526.1:0-121676 GCA_004027475.1 Anoura caudifer | reverse complement strand
AAAAAAAAAAATCTTAGAGGACTTCAAGAAAGATATTGACAGCAACACAATTATAGTAGGGGATTTTAACACCCACTGTCAAAAATGGACAGATCTTCTAAACAAAATATCAACAAAGATATTGTGGCATTGAACAACACTCTAGATGAAATATGCTTAACTGATTATATATATATATATATATATATATATATATATATATATATATATATATATATATATAGAGAGAGAGAGAGAGAGAGAGAGAGAGTCCTTCATCCCAAAGAAACTAAATACAAATTTTTTTCAAATGCACATGGAACATTTTCAAAGATAGACCACATGATAGGACACAAAACAAGCCTCAACAAATTCAAGAAAATTGAAATCATACCAAGCATTTTCTCTGACCACAAGGGACTGAAACTAGAAACCAATGCCAAGGGGGAAAACCCAAAACACTCAAAATCACAGAGATTGAATAACATGCTATTAAACAATGAATGGGTCAAGAATGAAATTAGGGAAGAAATCAAAAAGTTTCTGGAAACAAATGAAAATGAACTCACAACATCCCAAAAACTTATGGGACACAGCAAAGACAGTCCTCAGAGGGAAGTTCATAGTGATACAGGCCTACCTAAAAAAGATAGAAACATTTCAAACAAACAACCTAACTCTACCCCTACAAGAAGTTGAGGAACAACAACAAAGACAGCCCAGAGCAAGTAGAAGGAAGGAAATAACCAAGATCAGAGCAGAATTAAATGACATAGAGACTAAAAGCACAATTCTAAGGATCAATGAATCCAGGAGCTGGTTCTTTGAAAAGATAAACAAAATTGACAAGCCTTTAAACAGGCTCATCAAGAAAAAAAGAGAGAGGACCCAAATAAACACAATCAGAAATGAAAGAGGAGAGATTACAACTGACACCACAGAAACACAAAGGATTGTAAGAAAATACTATGAAGCACTGTATGCCAAGAAATTTGAAAACCTAGGTGAAATGCACAAGTTTCTAGAAAAATATAATCTCCCAAAACTGAATGAAGAAGAAGCAGAAAGCCTGAACAGACCAATAACAGCAGATGAAATAGAAGCATTAATCAAAAAACTCCCAACACACAAAAGCCCGGGACCAGATGGTTTCACCAGACAATTTTACAAAGCATTTGAGGAAGAGCTAACTCCTATCCCTCACAGATTATTCCAAAAAAATCCAAAATGATGGAAGACTCCCAAACTCTTTTTATGAAGCCAATATCATCCTAATCCCAAAACCAGATAAAGATACAACAAAGAAAGAAAACTTCAGGCCAATATTGCTGATGAACATAGATGCTAAAATCCCTAACAAAATGTTGATAAACCGCATCCAACAATACATTAAAAAGATCATACACCATGACCAAGTGGGATTCATCCCTGGGATGCAAGAATGGTTCAATATTTGCAAATCAGTAAATGTTATACATCACATAAACAAAAGCAAAGACAAAAATCACATGATCATATCAATAGATGCAGAAAAAGCATTTGATAAGGTACAACACCCATTTATTATAAAAACACTCAGCAAAGTGGGAATAGAGGGAGCATTCCTCAACATAATAAAAGCAATATATGAGAGGCCTACAGCCAACATCATACTCAATGGGCAAAAACTAAAATCTTTTCCACTAAGATCAGAAACAAGACAAGGATGTCCACTTTCACCACTTCTATTCAATATAGTATTAGAATTCTTAGCCACAGTGATTAGACAAGAAAAGGAAATAAAAGGCATCCAAATCGGAAAGGAGGAAACAAAACTATTATTGTTCGCAGATGACATGAGAGTGTACATAGAAAATCCTATAGACTCAGCCAAAAAGCTGCTCGACCTAATAAATGAATTTGGCCAAACAGCCGGATACAAAGTCAATATCCAGAAATCAAAGGCATTTTTGTATACCAACAATGAAACAGCAGAAGCAGAAATCAAGAAAAAAATCCCATTTGTTATAGGAAAAAGAAAAATAAAATACCTAGGAATAAACCTAACCAAGGAGGTAAAAGACCTATATTCAGAAAACTACACAACACTGAAGAAAGAAATCAAGGAAGACACAAACAAATGGAAACATATACCATGTTCATGGATTGGAAGAATCAACATCATCAAAATGTCCATACTATCCAAAGCAATTTACAGATTCAATGCAATACCTTTTAAAGTACTGATGGCATATTTCACAGACATAGAACAAACACTTCAAAAATTTATATGGAACCATAAACGGCCCCAAATAGCTGCAGCAATTTTGAGAAAGAAGAGCAAAGTAGGAAGGATCACAATGCCTGATACCAATCTGTATTACAAGTCCTCTGTAATCAAAACAGCCTGGTACTGGCATAAAAATAGGTACATGGACCAGTGGAACAGAACAGAGAGCCCAGAAATAAACCCAAGTCTCTATCGTCAATTAATATTTGACAAAGGGGTCAGCAACATAAAATGGAGTAAAAATAGCCTCTTTAACAAGTGGTGTTGGGAGAACTTCACAGCTACATGCAAAAAAAAAAAAAAAAAAAAAAAAAAAAAAAAAAAAAAAAAAAAAAAAAAAAAAAAAAAAAAAAAAAAAAAAACGAAACTCGAGCACCAACTTACATCATACCCAAAAATAAATTCAAGGTGGATAAAAGATTTAAATATAAGTGGTGACACCATTAAAGTCCTAGAGGAGAACATAGGAGGGAAAATTTCAGATATTTCACACAGCAACATTTTTAGTGATATGACCCCTAAAGCAAGGGACATAAAGGAAAGAATAAACAAATGGGATCTCATCAAAATAAAAAGCTTCTGCACAGCTAAAGAAAACAGTTTTAAAATAAAAAGAGAACCAAGTGTATGGGAAAACATATTTCCCAGTGATACCTCAGACAAGGGTTTAATCTCCAAAATATATAAAGAACTTACATGACTCCACTCTAAGAAGATAAGCAACCCAATTAAAAAATGGGCAAAGGACTTGGACACTTCTCTAAGGAGGACATACAGAGGATCCAGAGACACATGAAAAGATGCTCAATATCGCTAGCTATCAGAGAGATGCAAATTAAAACCACAATGAGATACCACTTCACACCAGTCAGAATGGCCATCATAAACACAGCAACAAACAACAAGTGTTGGAAAGGTTGTGGAGAAAGGGGGACCCTATTGCACTGTTGGTGGGATTGCAGACTGGTACAACCATTATGGAATGCTTTCTATGAAATTCTATGCGGCAGAAAGAAAGAAGGAGTTCCTACCCTTTGGAACAGCACGGATAGAACTGGAGAGCATCATGCTAAGTGAAATAAGCTAGGAAGTGAAAGACAAATACTATATGATCTCACCTTTAACAGGAACCTAATCAACAAAACAAACAAACAAGCAAAATATAACCAAGGACACTGAAATTGAGAACAGACTGACAATCACCAGAGGAGAGAGGGGAGGGAAGATCAGGGGGAAAGGGGAAGGGTTTACAGAAACAAGTATAAAGGACACATGGATAAAAACTAGGGGGTTGCAAATGGGAGGCATGTGGGGAGGGCTGGGGCAGTGGGCTGGGATGGGAGTAAAAGACAGAAAATTGTTCAAGAACAACAATTAAAATAAATTATATGGAAAAAGAAATATCAGAACCACAAAAAATATAGCTTTTCCCCTAATATTGTAAATAAGACAAAGGATGTCAGCGCCTGATACTTTTATCCAAAATTATTCTGGGAGTTCTAGGCAAGACAACTAGGCAAGAAAAAGAAATAAAAGGCATAGATACTGGAAAGGAAGAAGTGAAACAATTTTTATTTACACATGATCTTATATATAGAAAAATCTCAAGAATCCAGAAAGCATATATTAACACTAAAAATAAGTTCAGCGAAGTTGCAGGATACAAGATCCATATAAAATATCAGTTGAATTTCTATGTACTTGCAGTAAATAAAAAAAATTAAGCCAAGAAAATTCCATTTACAATGCCATCAAGAGTAAAATACTTGGTCCCTGGCTGGGTAGCTGAGTTGTTTAGAGTGTCATCTCAATACGCCAATGTTGTCAGTTCAATCCCTGGTCAGGGTACATGCAAAAATCAACCAATGAATGCATAAATAAGTAGAACAATAAATCAATGTTTCTCTCTCTCGCCTTCCTTTCTCTCTAAAATAAATAAACAAAATATACTAAAAATAATAAAATACTTAGGAATAAGTTTAATCAAGGAAATGGAACACTTGTACACTGAGAGCTATAAAACATTGATGAAAGAAGTTTAAGAAGACCTAAATATATGGAATGATATCCTGTATTCATGATTTGGAAGACCTAGTATTTATAAAACAACAGTATTCCCCAAATTGACCTGTAAATTCAATGTAATCCCTATCAAAATTTCAACTGCAGTTTTTGCACAAATGGACAGGCTGATTTTAAAATTCATGTGGAAAAAGAATCCCAAGTAGCAAAAAATCTTGAAAAATAAACATCGGAGATCTCTTTGGAGAATTCACACTTTCTGATTTCCAAATTTACTATAAAGTTACAGCAATCAAGACACTGAAGCACTAGCAGAAGGACAGGTGTAAAGATCAATGGAATAGAAGTGAAAATTCCAAAACAAGCCCAGATAGCTATGGCCAACTGATTTTTGATATGGGTGTCAAGATAATGCGGTGAGAAAAAAAATAGTCTTTTTAACAATGGTATTCAAACAACTGGAATATCCATGTGTAAAGGATGAATTTGGATCCCAACACTCACACAACACACAAAAGTTATTTCAAAAAATCAGACCTAACGTGTGAAAGTATAAAAGTCTTACAGGGAAACATAGATGTAACTCTTTATGCCCTTGAATTAGGCAATGGTTTCTTAGGTATGATACTAGCAACACAAACCAAAGGAAAGAAAAAAAAAAAAGATAAGTTGGACTTCATTATTTAAAACTGTTGTGCATTGAAGGACACTATCAAGAAAATGGAAAAGAAAACCATACAGGAGAAAGTCATACAGGAGAAAACCATACAGGAGAAAATCTGATAAGAGTCTAATATCCAAAATATATAAAGAACTTTTACAATTCAACAACGAAAAGACAATTAGCCCAATTTAAAAATGGTCAAAATATTTGAGTAGACATTTCTCCAGAGGAGATATAGAAATGGCCTCTAGGCACATGAAAATATGCTCAGTATCATTAGTCAGTAGGGAAATGCATGTCAAAGCTATAATGAAACACCACTTCATGTCCACTAGGATAGCTAAAATTATAATTAATTATAATACTTTTAATGGGAAATAAGAAGTCTCAGTAAGCATTTGGAGAAATTAGAACCCTCATATATTGCTACTTGAAATGCAGATTGCTACAGCCACTGTGGAAAAAGTTTGGCAGTTCCTCCAAATGTTAAGCTCAGAGTTCCCGTATGACCTAAGAATTTCTCTTCTTAGTAGCCATAGCATTGAAAATATATGTTCATATAAAAACAAATGTTCATAGCACCATTATTCATCATACCCAAACAGTGGAAACAACCCAAATATCCATCACCAGACAAATAAAGTAACAAAATGTGGTATAGCTGCAAGCAGAGTGTTATTAGCCATAAAAAGGGAATGAAGAAGTACTAATACATGCTACAGTATGGATGAACTAGGAGGATATTACACTAATTGAAAGAAGCCAGACACTCAAGTGCACATATTGTGTAATTCCATTTACATGAAATATGCAGAATGGACAAATCCCTGGAGACAAAAACTAGGTGAGTCATTTCCAGGGGAGTATGGAATGGGTAGTAAGGGCCCGCAGGTACAGGTTTGGTTTTGGAATAATGAAAATGTTCTGGAATTTGGTAATGGTGATAGTTGCACAGCATTGTCAATGTACTAAAAATACACTTCAAACTGTACACTTTAAAGTGATGAATTTTATGTTTTGTGAATTTTATCTCAATACAAAAGTGATTTTTAAAAATCAATTGATGCTGGCCTATTATTAATGCTGGCCTATTTCTGGGCTTTTGAGTCTGTCCCACTGGTCTATTTACATCATATTGTCTTGACCATTGCAGCTTTATTGTGAGCTTTGAAGTCAGATAGAGTAAGACTTCTTTTTCAAGACTGCTTTGGATAGTTCAAGTTATGCCCCTTACTTTCAAAAACTTTGGTGCGTATCTTTTCCTTTCGCAGTAAGCACATATCAGCATAGAAGAGCACTCCTGTGACTGCTGTCCATTTCTTTTTTTTAATGTTTTACTAAATTTTTGGAGTGACATTGGTTAATAAAATCATATAGGTTTCAAGGGTACAAACCTATAATACATGATCTGTATATTGCATTGTGTTTGCCATCCAAAGTCAAATCTCCTTCCCATTCCTTAGCATAGCACATGGAAAAGAGTACACTTGGTAGGTATAATTTGCTTATTATTCACAGAAGTCAGTATTTCCTTCAGTATTTAATCAAGATCAGAAGGAACATTGTTCACTCACAATTGCTTTTTCGCAATAAATTGGTCTGCGGATTGATGTTAAGGTAAGCATCCTTGTGTGATTAAAATACTTTTCCTTGTTGCATGCATGTCTGATGATGCTCGATCAGTATTTATCACAATATACCTTTTCCAGTTTTATCTTATTTCACAAAATGCCATTACCTAAATTCCTATAGTTGGATTTTTCAGTGATGAACAAACAAAGTCTCCTCACACTCTTCTCCCTCTTACATGGACCATGATTTCTCAGAACCCGATTGTGCACTACACATCCCTGTTTTTTTTCCAGTTGGGAACCTGCATAGGAGAGACTAATTGCTTTTTCATACTGTATGCTGCTGTTGTTGTGCTGTGTCCAACTGTATCATTTGATAAAGAAATTTCACCAATAGCTTGTTCTTCTAGCTCTCCAAGCAAAATATTTGTTATATTGGGAATCATTTTATAAGCTTTTCGGGAGGGATGGAGTGATACTTGTTGCTTTTTATGCTGTAAGAAATGTGACTTTGAAGGGTGCTTCCATACTTTGCTCTCTTTGCCTTTAGCAACAATGCGCATCAGTTTTGTGCTGAAAAACAATTTTTTGTGCTTATTATGGAAAATCTAATTTTATTTACTAGAGAAGTCACTGTGTTTAGAGAGATTTTTATTTTAATGTGGTGATTTCATACCACTATTTGACAGTTTCACATGAGACAAAATACTTAGAATTAAGAGTGAACAGCTGGCTGGCTCAATAAAATCTAATTTTCAGATTCATCCTAATTCCTTCTATTACCTTTTTTTCTTTTTAGATTGTGTTTGAAAAACCATCACACTTGTAACTATGCATGCCCCAACACATACAGGTTCACATTTCCTGTTAGCACTGAGTTGCTCACTATTTATGTTCTGGGCATTATTTTGAATTGTGTTATTTTATCACCACTCACCATAACTCGATTTTTAGAAAATCATAATTAATCTCATATTTCAAGCATATTCAAAGAGAATGGTTTTGAGCCTTTTTCTCTGAAACCATGAAAAGACCTGGAGAACCTTTGACAGACCACCAGAGACCACCAAGATGCCCAAACCCCCTTAAGAAACACTGCTTTATAGCCCTACCTCCCTACTGAGACACATAACTAAAATGTTCAAATATCCCCCACTTAGCAAGCCTACCTTCCTGAAATGCTTCATTAATTTTTCCCCAACTTATCTGTCCCCTTGCTTGCTGAACAATCTACAGTTCTCAGACACCTCCCAGGTCCTGGAGCTCACACAGTGCCAAATTACCATCAAGAAAGCTCCTATCAATTTCTATTTTCCAATGGCTGTGAGTGAGAAAGTCTGTCTCCCCAACTTCACCTACTCTGGGTAATAAAAAATGCAACTCATGCGTCTTGTATGATATTTAGATTTTAGAAACAGCCCTTAATCAGATGCAGTCCAAATGACTCGAAGGTTCCTTGCATTGCCCATGGAGTAGACAGGAAATAAGCCCACGTTTCTTGTATAAAGTACAGTCTTAGAGTTCAGGCTCATTGAGTATAGTATATGTACTCCGCATGGCAAACCAAATAGCCCCAAGTGTTTTCTTGTGATTTTTTTCTTTCCCTTTATATTTGATCATTTGTTTTTAACTGCATTATGTTTTAATTCACTTACACTAAATACGATTTTTTGTTAACTGTGTTTTTGTTTTAAAATTTGGAGTATTTGCGTTCTTCTTACATTAAGGGTATGGCTACCCTTTTAGTGCATAGATACTTTTAATATGTTTTCTATGCCATCTCTGTGCCCTGTATGTTCTGTGTGTATCTGTATGTGTGCATGTGTACCCATTCTGTTTGCAGCCTTCTCCACCATTCAGATTAAGTATGTGACATCCTAAATTTAATTCCTGGAATAATTTCATTTTCTTTTATATTTTGATTTTTAATCTTAATGGAACTCCTTTTTCTTTATGGGATGAGGTAAGCATCCAACTTCATTTTTCCTCAAGAGCTTAAAAAAATCATCTCCTGGAGGAAAATCCTTAAAATTTTCCTGTCATTTTTATATTTTCTTGTTCCATTTTCCCTACAAGGCTTTCAGCTGTTAGTAATCTGAAAGATCAGGGAAAAAATCAAGTGTTTTCTGTACACAGATTTTTGCTTTAACACACGCATGCCCAGGGCTTTTCCTTCTTCTTGGAAGAGAATGATGCTACTTCAATGATTTAGCTATAAATATGACAATGGAGAAAAGAAAAAGAAGCTGTTAATTATCTCTCAATATTAGTTCTTGCCTTCCTCCTTAGTAACAGACCTCCCAATTCTTAGCTGGGTACATGATGAACCAGAATAAAGACTATAAAATTACTAGCTTCCTTGAAGCTAGGAAATAATGTGTGTGTGTGTGAGAGAGAGAGAGAGAGAAATGTCCTCAAAGGTAGGGAGTATAACCTTTCTTGTCCCTAATTCCTTGTTGCTGGTGAGGTGGTGGACATGATGAATGGAGCTATAGCAGCCAAATTGGGTTGTGTAGCATCATGTTAAAATGGCCAGAGCAATGGGATGAAAGTAGCCTGGGTCCCTGACTTTGTGGAGCTGACATTTCAGTCCTGGACTGCCTGTTCCACCTCTTCTTTTACCCCAAACACCCCAAATGAATTGAACTTTTAGCTAGTATAAAACTTTGTTTTTTATTGGATTTTTGTTATATTAGCTGAATTTAATACTGAATGATACAGAAACACAGGGAGGAGTTATATTTCTGCATTATATTCTGCATTATATTCACAGGGCTTGACACTGGACCTAGAACACAGTAAATGCTCGATAAATGTTTGCAGGAGGCATACATTTCCATTAATAGGCAAGATAGTAGTGATTCTGAGCATTTCATGTAAGTTGGTACAGTATATGCACTCCATATCTCATCTTTCATAATTTGGACTTTGAGACCTTAAAGAAAACATCATCCTCTCAGCTATGGGATGCAGAACAATCATCTTTCACAAACAACTCTTTAGAACCGCCTCTTTTATTTGACTTTTATTTTCTAAGAATGGACAAATCTGGGAGCATTCACCACCATTTTGATTCATTTCCCCGTGGAGCACACCATGAACAGGGGGTGGTGAGTGCTCTAGAAGAGATCCCGGCCAAGGTCTGGCACTGTGGTGACAGCTCTCTGGGAGGTTTATGCACCTATTTAATTGCACTTACATCCTTCTCCATTCCCCAGGGGCCTATCTTTATGGAGAAAGAGGCAGTTGGCTGAGGATGTTGGAATTGAACGTTCCTTGCTAATTATTTAATTTTCATCTGGCACAAACTAAAGCCTCTTAAGATTAGTGGGAACTAAAAGTCAATTGCTTTCCTTTGCTATCAAAGAGCCTACCACTTGTAACTAAAAACAAACACACAGCTTTATTCTTGCCCTTGTCCTGAACCCTGGCCAATGGAAGTGCTTTTCTCTGTCACCCGCTGTTCATGGAATAATGACAGCAAGCATCTTGTGCTTTCTATTGTAAAACTGAGGCATGGGTGAAAATGGAGTGTAGACAAACCATTGGCCTCTCAGACCTCCATTCCTTGAACATGTTCAAGACTTCCTTTATTTCAGCTACAATTTATCAAGTATTAGCTTGGGATATAATACTCATAATAACCCATCTTGAGGAATATGTCAAGAAACTGGGGCTTGTACTCACCCACAGCCACACAGCTAATAAGTGGCAAAGAAAGGGTTTGACAGATCTGCCCTGGTTTGGATTTAGACCCCAGACCAGGGACCTATTACCGTTACTACTGCTGAGAGGGTCTTTGACCTCCTTCTTTCCTTATCGAACTCCTATTCACTGTTCACAACGTGTTGCAGGTGCTGCTTTACAGGAAGCAATTCATACTGCCAGGGACTGAGGCCCTCTCGGTGCTCCTGCAGCGACCTGCATTTTTATTCCAATAAAGTATTCATTTTAAGCATTGCATTCACTGTGTGCTGCTGTAAATGTTTTAACACAGATAACCTACTGTAATTCTCATGAGCCTTCTCAGGGAGGCTGCTGCGATTGTGGACAATCTAGGAGGAGGAAACTTGAGTAACAAAGCTCCGGGAGTACAAATTTGGGTCTCTTTGATTCAGAAGCCTTTAACTGTTACAACATGACCCATTACAATGAATTCGGTTATTCATTTGATTGTCTCTCTCATGAACTAAGTTAAGACCAGAAACAGTTTCATACTCATTTTGTACTCTGATCAGATGGTACAGAATCTGACTCATAACAAGCACTAGCTCATCTGATTTAAATCTCCCTCCCCCTCTGTTGGCCCTTGATTGTGCCAACACTACATGATGTGGGAATACTAACTTTGGGGGATGGGCATAGTTTTTAAACAAGTGCACATCCCATCAAAAAGAGAGAACTGTACATTCACTTTCCTCATAAACTTCTCTCAGGCACTTCAGGTGTGTGATGAATAGTAGCTTTCAAAGAAGTTCCCACACAGGAATCTTCCCTGTGGTCTAGTCGTCAGTGTTGTGTCAGTGTTGTGATTTCACCAGGTGTTTCCCAGGTTCCCTTCTGGGAACATGTTAGGGTTCTCCTTGCCTGATGCCTTGAGTTAGGTGAACCCATGTGACTTTCTTCAGCCCATGTGACTTCCTTCAGCCCATGCAATGTGGATGGGGTGACAAATGTGGAACTACAGGCTTTAAGAGTCCACTCATGACTTCCCACCACTCAAGTGGCCAGCATTGTTTGAAACATGACTATGGAAAGCAGACCTCCTCACTCTGACCTGCAGATTTATTGTAATCAGGATGATCAAGACACAAACCCTGGTTGTTATAAGCTATTAAGTCTGGGTGGTTGATTGCTACCACAGTGTAAACAGTCTATCCTGACAGAGACACCCCTCAAAGTCTCCAAGGGAGTGATTCTTGGCATTTTCATTTTACATTGAGGAGTGAGTAGGAGAATCACGAAGCTGAGGTCTAACCCCCAGAGCTTTTGACTCGCTAGAAGCTTAACAACTCTCATCAAGCTCAAGAAAGTTCTGCTTCAGAGGGTGATGCTGCTCACCAGTCCTCCATCTCCCCTGGTGGCGGAGAAGGTGAGATGAGCCCAAGCCGCTGCAGAAGGGATTTCAGTTAGGTGAGCAAAAATATTCGAAGGTCAGAGGGTGGAACGACATCCCAGAACCTCCTTCCTGATGCCCTTCTGAAGTCAGCACAGATGGCCACCATGCCAGAGACTGTGTAGTGAGAGTGTACTGGAGGGTGTGGTGGGGGAAACCTGTTGCTCTCAAGGCGTGCCTTCTGGCTTTATGATTTTATATCTTCAATCTTGGCTGGTTAAAAGATTCATTTATACATTTAACCAGATTTTCCCAGGGTGTAAATTCCCCCCCAGAGGTAAATTAAACACTTTTAGGGATACAATCAGTCTGTGAGGCCACCAGGGTACCATTCACTGCTTTGCAGCAGCAATTTACCAAATGGTACCCTGGTGACTTAGGGAGTGAGTGTACATCTGTAAAAGGGCTTCCTTCACATCCAGAATGCACTGTCAGAATTCTCCCTGTGATGCATGGACAGCCAAGGGTGGAAAATGGGGGAGTAAGGCCCCCTATTGCCCTTCTGTTCCCATCACACTCTCAGGCTGGGCTGCTGTGTCAGTGGAAGATAAGCCACTGGCACAAGTGAAGGCAGGAACTCGTCTCCTGAGTGCATGCCATTTCTGCTCAGTCAGAGCCACCTCCCTTGGGATCTTCTCTCTCAAGGGGCGGGTGGTGTTGCCCAGGATCCCAATTGTCAAGGGCTTTTTCTGGACCACCTTTCCAGGGAGATAGCCCATGCTTTTGTCCTGGCTTTTCTCTCTCACTTCGTCAATACATAACTCTAGTATTTTCCCTTCTTTTAGGATAGCAAATTGATTCATTTATTTATTTATTCAACAAACAATTAGCAACCACTTATATTCAGGATAAAGTGTTAGTTAAACATACACATTCTTGGTTTAGATGCATCTGAGTTTAAATTTTTGCTTCATCACTGACTGGCTGCCTGCCTCTGTGTCTCACATTTACCCGTCTATAAAATAGAGGGAAAGAAAAGTACTTCCCTCATGTTGTTATAGTAAGGATGAAGTGAAACAATGTACATAAAAGGTTTAATAAAGTGCTAAGCACAGAGTAAATATTAGATATTATTCTTACTTACTGTCTGCTGCATGTATCAGGCACTGAAGTGCTAGAGACATAAATATAAATAAGACCTAGTTCTGACACTCAAGGCATGCATAGTCTAGAGCAGTGATTCACACATGGGGTCCCAGACCACCATCAGCAGCATCACTGGGGAACTTGTTAGACAGACAAGTTCTCAGACTCCACCCAGACTTTAGTGAATCAGAAACATGGGAACCCAGCAATCTGTTTTAACAAGCCCTCCTGGGGACTCTGACCCTCACCTGGTTTGAGAACCTCTGCTTTATATTAGAGGAATACAGGTATCCTGATACCTGCAGAGTGCTTTAAGAGTACAAAAACATTGCTACATGCTTTTAATACAACAGGCGGGCAAAAAAAGGAGGATTTTTTCCCCATTTTCAACAGAGAAATGGCAGTTTCTGTAGTAGAAATGGCTGGTTCACTAACAGGACTGCACTTGTGTTTTGCTATTCATCCCTCAGGGAAGGTGACCTCCAACCATTTAGAATAAATCCCAATTAGTTAGCCTTAACCAATTCTGGTACTTGCAGTCCTTTTTATGGTTGGTTTAGGATTGGGACTGTGACTCAGTCTGGTCAACAGGCTTGAACAGAAATCTGTTGAGGAATTTCTGGGAATCGTTTTCTCTCTTTAAAAAAAAAAAAAAGAGCAAAAGGACAAGATGGTCCTCTTCTGCTAGACA
The DNA here is from genome assembly GCA_004027475.1 of Anoura caudifer. NCBI lineage: Eukaryota > Metazoa > Chordata > Mammalia > Chiroptera > Phyllostomidae > Anoura > Anoura caudifer. The sequence continues at coordinate 108,278 of PVKU01005526.1, read as the reverse complement.
TGATACCTACAGCAGCAGCCATCTGTTACCACGAGGGGGGTGGGATGAGACTCCAGCTGCCATTCAGAGAGTGCAGACTGGGGAGAGGAAAGGCCCTTGTCAATAACAATGAGGGGCAGAACTAGCCGACCCCAGGACCATCCATCACAGGACCTCTGGTATTATGACAAATTTCTCTTCCTATTAAAGCCACTTTGAGTTAGGTTTTCTGTTCCTTGGAAATGGGATACAACCTGACAAAGCCCCAAGTGGAGAAAGCCTGGCCCAGGGTAGTAGTGTTAGCAATCTGAACTCACGTTCTGAGGTTCTGAACCCCTGCACTTTCTAACTTGATGGTGCACTTTCTAACTCTTTCTGCACTTTATAACTTGATGGTGGCTGGTTTCGATGGATCGTGGTTCTGAGGGATGGTGGTTCTGATGGATGGTGGTTCTGATGGATGGGGCAAACTAATGCAGCAATTCACCTGTGTGCCTCATGCTGCATCCCACACCACTCCCACCACCCACCCAACAGCTATCTTCTTGAACTGAAACTCCAGGCTGCCACATCTTCATCCCCAGGACCTAGCAAAATGCCTGGTCCACAATAAATGGTAACTAATATTACTTTTACTTTTATAATGCCCTAAAAGTGTTTGTCTAATGGAGAGAATGACCACGTAATCACATGAATAAATGAATAAGTGACATCAATAGTCATTCATTTATTCATGCCATATATATGTAGTACTACTCCAGCTCTATTAAAGTCAGTTTAATGGAAGTCTTCTATGCCTTAACCCAGACAAGCCCTCACTGGAAAAGTGTCCGAGTTCAGTGGGGAGCGTACTGGAGAGGAAGAGGCTTATGCTTTCCATAGAGTTGCTGCCTGTAAGAGCAGAAGGGGACTTTGTGGTTACTGAGCCCAACATTTTACTTTTCAAATTTTTTCAAAGTTTTTTTTTTTTCCTGAGCCAAAATGACAATATATACTGAGGAGCAAGATCTCAAATGCTCCAGAGAACAGCAGTTTTGCAGTTCCTTTTATGCATTTAGGATGAAAGGAGAGAATATAAGGAAGGTACATGAAATCTGTTGGTGGTAGATTAAGGGGTGGGAGAAAACATAGTGGGGAAATCTCTAGGCTTGGATAAAAAGCAAAATGGAGAAACACATACTTGTTTACATTGGTGGGTACAAGACAGTCAGTGAGAGTTGGAGGCAGCAGTATGTTGGGAAGTTGGGGAGGGAGGGCTGGCACCACTCCCCCGGTCTATTCCTCCCCTTCTTCTTCTCTTTACCTCTTACTCTAGTTTATTTCTGATCTTCTGTTTTTCTTAGTCTCCTTTCTTACATAGAATCAGCAAATGTCAGATCTGGAAAGGATCCTAAAAATAATTTAGAATAGCCTCCTTGTTTGAATGATAAGAAAGCTGATGTCCGGGGAGGGAAAGTGATTTGTTAGGAACCCTGAACAACTTTAGCAGGTGCACTGGGAGGTGCAGGCCAGGTTCAGAGCTGGTCCCCAACTGGGAAGGTGTAATGGGGTATCATGGTGCAGCTCTGTCCCCATGAGTTGGATCGTCTTGGTCATGTTACTTACCTTCTCTCTGGACTTCGGTTTCCTCAACCATAACATGGGAATGATCATAGTAGCTGCCTCATTGCATTGTTGTGTGGGAAATATGTTAAATGCACTTGGAGAGTGAGTGCTTTGGTGGCTGTTAGTTGTCTAACAATATCTAATACGTGCTGATGAAGAGGATGGGATGATGATCAAGGAGAAAGACCTGGAATTTAGACCCAGGTTTCAGCATTCTTGTTTATTTCCACTAACTCATCTGTTTTCTTTCCTTTTCCTTTTTTGTTTCCTCTAGCATAAGAGTTAAGCTTCATTTTTGTTTTTCATTTTATTATTGTTGGCATTAGAAAATACATCATAGAAAGAACATGGATACTGGAATTAGACAGGCAGCTTGTGTTCACTGAATATCAACCGTGGAGCTTTGGTCAAACCCTGTCATAATCTAGGCTAAGTTTCTTTGTAATGCAGGGACTCTATCACCCAGTTCCTAGCACTATCGTAACATAAGTAACACTCCTAGTATGGTTCACGTGTCAATTTTTCCCTGAGGCCAGAGACCAGTAACTATCCAGGCAAGGGTTCCAAGTTCTAACTGTACCCCCAAGATCGAGTAGTGACACTGTCTGCCAAATTCACTTCAGGCCAACTCCAAATTAATTCGAATCTAACCTGATCATTTGGTGAAGGCTGAGGCTGACTGCTGATCTTCTAGAATCATGTGGTGAAGGGGTGGCTGACCATGAAGGTGAAATGTTGATTACATTTGGGGCCACATTCATTGGGATCATGCTGTCCCCATTTCATAGGTCATGCCTGTCCTCAGAGATTCTGTATCCTACACTAAAAACAAAAAGTGGTGCTTAAAAGTGACCTTTCTATCAGCCAAATGAGGAGAGCTGCCTGCCAAGTTTGGGGCTGCCTAAATTTGGTCCATGAGGCAGCTTGGGGCAGAAAGGCCCTAAATGGGGAGTTGGGAGTCTCGGGTCCTTCTTTCACTTAGCCACCAACTTTTTGTTTTTGTCCAAGTTGCCCCCAGCCTTTCTAGTTTCCTGAGTGTACAGTGTTATTTCTCTGTTTAATGAGTTTCCTCAGCATCAGAGCATTCCACCCATAACATCTTCCGTAGTGAACATCTGCTTTTATCCATCTCTTGTAGCACAGTTCCCTTCAACACTGTCATTGGCAGTGCCAAGTATCCATTAGGCAGTTAAATAGAATTGCAGAGGGGCCTTGGAAGTCACCTAGTTCCTCAGATGAGAAAACTGAAGCCCAGAGATACTGAGCAACTTTTCTGAAGTCACATAGCTTTTTGGCAGCACTTCCAGGGCTCCTGCCTCCAGTCTTCCGCGGTGAAACGGTGGTTGTGTGTGAGGATGCATCCTTCCTGGTCACGTCGTCCTGGAATAAATGCAAAGGGTAACAATTGTGTAGACTGAAGCCTTTATATTCTTTATTATGACAACATGTCCCTGGGAAGAAAATATTTGTGGATCTAACGTTTGGATGTGAAGTGTCAAATTGAAATCTTATTGACTCTATAGTGCTTCCTACTCTGATAAATGTATCCAATATGTTCCCAGTGACTCATCTGTAGGGCGGATGTGTCTTTTTCTTCTTCTTCTTTCACACTGACATTTTTTTTTGTTGCTCTACCCAGTGTTCCTGCCCCAAATTGATAATTAGCCACAGCATCATGGAATTTCATCCAAAATTAATAATTTGATTGATTATTCAAAATCTCAAGCATCCTGACAGTCAACAATCGAGGGAGGAAATAAAATGTAAACCAATGATTTATCTTCTTTTTCCAACAAATGAGCTCACCTATGAGCCAAACAACATATTGAAAAATTATGGGGGGGGGGAATGTTTTGTTTGATCACTATATCTAGAAGATCCCTGAGAAATATGAAGGATTTTCTAAAACATAGGTCAGTTTTTGAAACACAATCTTTCTCTCTCTCTCACACACACACACATAAAGAAAATAAGAAAGGAGCATGTGATATAGTGTTTGTCTTCACAGTGTCATAAAGAGGTTTAGGAAGACCCTAAACTACAAACTGAAATAAATTAGTGATGGAATAAATGGCAGGAGAGTTCTAAGACTAAAAAAAAAAAACCCCAAAAAACAACCCCCCAACCCCCCCCCCAAAACAGAGACACTTAAGTGGCAAAAACTGTGCTGGAAAGAAGTACAGTTTAAAGAGGACAGAGGCTGCTGATTATAACTAGCCCCCGTATCCCTTTCTCAAGCCTGTGTGGCAGGAAACAACCCCCTTAGAACAGATCTTTGAAAGAACAGTTGTAAAGTCCTATGACTTCTATTGGATTAGTCAAAAAAGTTCCTTTAGTTTTTTTCTGTACAATGGCTCTAGTAGTGCTTAGTTGTCTTTTGCTTCATTGGAAACAATTTGTTAGATTGTATTGTGACAGCTGTCATATTAGCATGCATTTAAAAATGCTTATCAAAATGGGTGAATTTTTGTGTAGCCATTTTAATATTGAAGATGGTAGAAAATAAGCAACATGTTTGGTGTATTATGCTTTATTATTTCAAGAAAAATAAAAATGCAACTGTAAAGCCAAAAAAAAAAAAAAAAGATTTGGGCAGTGTGTGGAGAAGGTGCTGTGACTGCTTGAACATGTCAAAAGTGGTTTATGAAGTTTCTTGGTACTATTGACATTTTGACCAAATAATTCTTTGCTGTGGGACTGTCTTATGCATTGGAAGATGTTTAGCAGCACCCCTGGCTTCTACTTACCAGAAGTCCATAGCAGGAGATAGCCAACTTACTCAAAATATCCAAATCAATAAAGTTATTGGTGAAAATGAAAAACCTGTCTTTATTTTATGGAAAAACTAAATGGACTTTTTGACCAACTCAATATTTATTTACAGAATTTTGAATGCTGGAAGGCACCCCTGAAGGCAGCAGTGGTGGTGGTGGAAGGCCTTTCTCCGTGCACATATGTAGAGAACATATGCAAGTAAATGAAAAGCCAAATACATGTGTTCATCATCTGTGCAAGGGTTCTATGCCTTGAGATGGCAGAGCCTAACATTTAATGACAACACAGCAGGACTTTATACCCCTCTGGACTTGTTCTCCAGAGTTGTAGACATTTAGCAATTAGCACCCACACCAGTGTTTTCACTTTAACATAGATAGTAACCAACAGAATCACTAACAATTCATTAGAATTCGATGCTAAGAAAATCTCTGATGATACCTTTTTATGACTTTGACCTGAGGCTGCTCACTATGGGAACTGAAATTGCCTCTGCCACAGTAATGCTTTAACTGTAACAGGTCTTTAAAGATAGGGAGTTTCCAGATGAAAAGGAAAGGGACCTCCCCCAAGCAGTGGTCAAAATTGTTCATTTGTTTAATCAATAGCATTTGGTTTAACACTAGTGGTTCTCAGATGTGGCTGCTCATTAGTATCACCTGGGGGGCTATTACCACTCCCAGCCTGGGTTGTACCCCAAACCAATTAAATCCGAATCTCTGGGGGTGGGACCCAAGCATTACTACTTTTAAAATTCCCCAGTGGATTGCATTGTACAGCCAAGCTTGAGAACCTTTGAACTATAGATAAGCCATCTCTGATCATTGAATTATTGGCCCCAATTCTTCCCTCTCTTGTAGTCATTCTATACATTCACAGCCTTGCCCTGTCTCTTGGTGGGCAAAGGGTGCTTCCCCATCCTTGACTTTGGATTTTGCCATGTGACTTGTTTTGGCCAATGGAATGTTAGCAAAGGTTTGGCTGGGCTTGGCTGGTGGGCTCTCTCTCTTATGCACCTGCCTTTGCCATGAGCCCAGCAGGTCCCGGTCAACCACTGTCCCAAGAAGAGTGCAAGATGCATAGAGCAGACTTAAATTCCATCAGCCACCTGGAGCCAAGCGCAGCTGAACCCTAGCTTCCCCTCAGACCAAAAAAAAAAAAAAAAGAGAGAGAAGGAAATGCTTGTTGCTGAGTTTTGGGATGGTTTGTTATTCTGTATTGTTGTATAATAGGTAACTGACATACCTAAAGTAGAAAAAATCATTTAGTGAGATGTCCAACTACCTTTTGGGGCCAATTATTTTTCTTCTAGCATGAGAGAGAGGGACAACTCAGACTATTTCTAAAGGAAAGTTTGACCCATAATATCTAGTATGATGTAGCTTTTTGGAACAGTGCTACTGTCTTTGTCACCCTTCTGATCTGTTAAGCAGAAAATATTTCCTGCTGATTTCTTACTCAGTTTCACACAGGCCCTCCATCTAAATATCTATCTTCACCAGGGCAGAACTGGCATTCTGAATCATCAGTGCCCCAGGCTAGTTTGACAGTTTTTATTCTTTTACTTTTTCTTTTAATTTTTAAATTTAAGCTCTATCCAAATTTGTGTGGAAGAACAGAAAAAAGTTCTTCTCTGTGTAATTACCACCAAAATACTGAGACAGGCACAGACACAGTTATGGCTGCTTACTTGGAGCTGGGAAATCTGAAGCTGTGCTGGAGTTACACGGAGACACGGATCTTATCTCTCATAAAATGAGTCCTCTTTTAGGATTCATAGTTATTAATATATATGCATTTACAAATCATATGGTTTTGAATTTAGCACAGTGGTTCTCAAACCTGAGCATGCACTGGAATCACAAAGATGGCTTGTTACCACACAGGTTGCTGGACCTCAGCCCCAGAGCTTCTGACTCAGTAACTCTTGTGTGAAACCAGAGAATTTGTATTTCTAACAAGTTCTCAGGTGATGCAGATGCTGCTGTTCTAGGGACCACACTTTGAGAACCACAGATCCAGGGTGAAAATATAGATGTATGCTATATATTCTATCTGGGACACTGCCCGGCACAGAGAAGATTCTGATGACTTTCCTCAATGGGTAAACGTCCGCGTGCAACACTGAGAATAGGTCCACCTGGACAATGCAAATGCAGTCAGTGACCTCAACTCTCTGTAAAAAGCTCAACTATACCCATTATATCCATAATCACTTACCAAATGAGTACATATCTGTAGTGCTGACTCTAGGAGAAGTAACTCATAAAATGCCTCCTCTTCAAGGAAACCTTCCTTGATTTCTCCACCAGGGAGCATGGGCTCCTTCTGGAATCCAGCACTTTGTCTGAACCTGTCCTGTGACATTCAGCACTTCATCTCTTCAAGTACAAGTGCTGATGACTTGTGTCAGCTCCTCATAGAACTCTACCCAATTCACCTTATAATCCCTGACAGCATCCTTCCATAGCAGGTGCAGAACAAATATTTATAGGATCTAAAATTTATGAATGAATATCCATGTGAGGGTGGCTCAGAAATTCAAAAGAGTAAAACTTGAAATGAAAAGCTTGAAGTCCAGTACAATGACCACTAGCCACATGTGGCTATTTACTTTAGGGCAGTTTAAGCTTCTTTCAACTGAATGCCACTTAGTTTGGGTGTGCCTATCTTACTTTCTCTATAACACACAGTAGTATTGTCTGTATTTTCCTCAGTATCCAGCTCAATGCCCTGCAAATAGCAGGAGCACAATGATTTTGCAAAATGACAGGATAGATGTTCACTTTTGACCCAGTGGTACCTCCAGCTGAACCCTGACGGTTACTCTAATTAAACCATCATGATACCTACTACGTGCCAGACATGTTGCACTCCAGCACTATATAATATATAGATATATAATGTAAAGCAAATAGTAATATTATATTATCCAGTAGCCAGATTTTAAAAAGTTAAGAGGTGAAATTAATTTTAATCATATATTTTACTTAATCCAATATATCCAAACTATTGTCATTTCAATATGCAATCATCATAAAATTATTAATGAGACTCTTTACATTTTTTGTGCTGTCTTTGAAAACGAATGTGGAGTTAAGCCATATTTCAAGTACTCAATAGCCACATGTATAGTGGCTGCTATATTGGACAGTGCACTTGGACACACACCTGTAGGATGCGTAACAGTAATAGCAATATTTTGAGTGGCAAGCATTTTAGAAGGATCATCTCATCTAATCCTCTAACAACCCTCATCCATAGATGAGGAAATATAAACCCAGAAGTGGTTAGTGACTTGCTCTCAACCACACTCCTCATTCATGGCCAACCCGGGCCTTGAATTCAGTTAATTTGAAGCTACCACGTGGTGCCATGAATTAACTGAGTGGTCTTGAGCAAGTTACTTCTCTGCATTTTAGTGTCCTCATCCACAAAATGGGAAGAAGGGTGGAGAGGATCATCCAGGGTGGGCACTCCACGCTTTGGTGTCTGGCAATCCTGGCTTTCCAGTTCCCTCCCATGGAGACCTCAGGTTCCCACCATTGCTTCTCTGATTGGAACAGAGGGCTCTCCTAGCCTGGACTCTCCACACTGGGGCCACCCCGACAACACACTGCAGCAGGTTGGAGCCCCTCCCAGGTCCAGGACTGGTGCTGCATTTTCATCCAAGTTTCTTATGTTTTCAGCGTATTATGGTCCAGCTTCAGCTTCTTGATGAATTTTCGAAAGAAAGGAAATTTGTTGGCTGGGTACTAGCTTTTGCTTTTCTGTCTTCTTTGTTCTCAGGCCTGTTGTAGAAAGCTCCCCTCTCCCAAGGAAATTGTACATATTTCCATAATTTTCCTTCTATTCCTCTGCAAGAAATGCAAAGAAAATAACTGTCAACTTTTTTGCATATATAAATTTTAACAGCCCATACATGTCAACTAATCTTTCATCCAGGAAGGAAAGGTTTATTTCAAGTGATTGAAAGCTGAAATGCTTAAGTTTTCACTCTTGCTGTGTAATGGAATCACTGGGTAGACATGCTACCTTATGATTAGTTCATCAGTTCCACTCCCCAAATCCACTAAGTTTACTAAGTGCCCACTGTGTGCAAGGCCAGAGCCCCTGTTTTCAAAGAATGCATCTTCCACCAGGGAGGGGAAAGCAGATGTTAAACCAAGCATAGCACAAGGTAGAGTATACCAAGTGCCTTCAGAGGCGTGCAAAGTACTAAGACAGTTCAAATACATGGGGAAGGTCCCACAGAGAAGTTGCCGTCTAGAATGGAGCTTGAAAGAAAAGTAGGGTTTCAATAAGCAGAGAAGACAGGAAGGGTATTTCAGGGGAAGAGGCATGGACATCTGCCCACTATACCCTGGACTCTAAGGAGGAGGGGGAGCGGGAATTATCATGTGACATAGTTTGAGGGTTACAGATGGATTGCAGGGGTCAGGTAAGGATGGAAGGTAGTTAGGCAAGCTCTTGGCATGAGGGTCACACTCCCAATCCTCCACCTGTGGGAGACAGCATGAATCAATCACAGCCCATGCCTTCCAACCAGCCTCAGGAGTTCCTTCATGGGATGAGGTTGATTTGCCATTCCTGGTGCAGGAGTGCAGCAAAAAGTAAGGTAGAGCCTTGAATGCCATGTTGACTAGTTAGTTAATTGGATTGGCAGTGGGGAGCCATCAAAGTCTTATAAGGAGGGGAGTGACATGGTGGGAAATGACTGCTCTAGTTCAGGACAATTAACTTGACAGTGCTATCTGGGACGGATCAGCATGGTTAAAAGACTGAAGGACAGTTATCTGGAAGGTTACTGTCATGGTTTAGGCAAGCAATAATGTCTGGAACTGGCGTGGTGGTGGCAGAAAGGCATGGCAGATGTTACAGAGATAGAATTTAAAGCACCTGACAGATATGTTAGGTTGTGCAAAGCTAGGGTAGGGGCAGGGGTCAAAGAGGGGCATTAAAACTAGTAGTTACTTTGTTGTAAGAGAAAAGTAGTGGGAACCTACTTTTACCATTAAGAGAGAAGCCTCAGATCTGTGTGTGTGTGGGGGGGGTGGGGGGGCAGAGAGAGCCCTGGTGAATTTGGGGAGGGAAAGAGGAGGTGCAAAAAAAAAAAAAGGATTTAGGCTTATTTGTTCTACAAAGCATAGTATTTTTTAAAAGTCATTGTCTGTCAGAGAACTCAGAAGTACAAAGTAAAATAACCATTTTTAGGCAAACACTATTTGGTCCTTGTCAATGAGCAGAATTTAAACAAGGTTCCCAGCTTTCCAAATATTTGGAATTTTTGAAAACCTTAATTAGTGATCAGGGTAGGGGCATGAGGGAAGGAAGGAAATATAAACCCAATCACTGTGCTTTTCAGGTTTCAAATGCTTTTCCAATCCAGGTAATTTACACTTTAGTAACAGTGATTGACAGTCAAGGAACATCTAACTCACTTTTATTTTTCCCTTGGGGAAAGCACATGAGTTCCCAATTGTTTTAAATTGCAGAAGCAGTAATTGAGAGAGTTAGGAGAAATGGCTTTTTGGAGCTGAAATTTACCTGGGAAAGGATGTACGGATTCTATTTTAATTGACTAAGGTCACTAGGGCCATTTTCAGGAAGGTCTTTCCACAGTGAACAAATACCAGTTCAGGAACCAATTGAAGGCCCGGGTGAACAGACTTAACCAAAGAAATGTTAACAAGTTGCTACTGGTACCTAAAAAGGAGCCAGGGATATTTTTTAAGGCACCGGTATCCCCAGTATAATTATTGGTGAAATTTAATATGGAAAGTATTTTTAAACTATTCTAAAATAAATATGGGTCAGTGGATGTATTTCAAGACACTGTCCCACAGGAACTTATTTATTAAACTGCACGCTTTGATCATATGTGTTTACTTAGAAAAGTCAAGTGTGACAAGCTAGGTCCACTATAACAAGAGCATTAACAGAGGAATCAATTGTGAATGGTGTGAAGGCTGCTCTGGATATCCGTACTCTGCTGTATGGGGAAACACACATCTTATTTGGGATGGAGGAGACAATCACGGCATTGTTCGCAGGTGCTGACAGATAGGCTGAAGCCAGGGATCCTTGCAGAGACTGGATTAAGGTATCAGAACTGTTCACATCTCATTTACATCACTCTCAAGAGTGGACCACAGGTTTTGGTGATTAACACAGATCATGGCAAATAGCACTGTGTATTTGAAATCAGACCAAGATCGGTAACAGTAACACAAACCATGTGTGAAGTCTGGCATGTGGAGATTTCTCTTAAGCTATTACCTCACTAGGATTTTCTTCTTATTTTTAGAAAGGATTTTTTCCCCAAACTGGGAAGTTAGCAAAAGCAAAATGTTCCCTGATTGCACCCCCCACCTACCCTGTAAATACACATATTTATATCACCTTTGGTATATAATAAAATTTGGTATAAAATAATAGAACCTGCCAGTGAGCCTTCTGAAGAGGTGGGGAATATGTGTTAAAAATGTACTGATTTCATCACTGTCTCCCCAGGCAAAAGGAAATGGTGGATTTAGTATTGATACAGAGAAATGAGGTTACTACCACCTAAATGTTTTATACTGATCCAGTTTGTGTTGTTCCTTCATATTGGAGTTAGGGGTCAAGGTAACACTAATGCAATTCTCCAGGATCCTTGGGTTTCAGCACCTACTTTGTATCAATGAAAGGAGGGGTGTAGAATGAAAGGAGGGGTATAGAATGATGCCTATAATGATGTGACTTATTAGGAGCTGTTTATTATCTGAATTTTATTATCTAGATTCATTAATGCGTCTCCAGTATATATTTTATGGATGAGGCTGTATACTTAACAGCAAATTACAGTGGAAATTGACAATTAGCAGCTACGCATGAACAAGATGCATCCTACTTGATTTAGATAGTCCTCAACCAAACAGGCCAAAGTTTTCTTCAGTAAAAATTGCCCTGCAAAGTGTTTCTGGATGCTTTGCAGAGCAAATAGCAAAGGAGCGGAAAGCGACCTCTTAAAATCACATCTGAAGCTAGCCGTCCACGGAGATTCTAAACTCACAAAATCTGTTTTAGACACAGATGTATCAAATCAATATTGGAAACCCATTGGACGTCCCATCCCAAAATCAGAAGTGTCCCGTCCTCCCATCCTTTGTATTTCATGGGGCGTCAAGTCCAGGTCTAATTCCTTTGAAGTTTCTTCTCAGTCCTGGGCAGGGTTGGGCTGGGCTGCAGGAAGGAAGCTACCCTCGGTTCCCCAACCTGGATAACTGAATCTGTCTGTTCCCAGGCTGATGCGGATGCGAACGAGCTCAGTTCCCGAGAGAGTCTCAGAAGTAGGCACAGAATCATCTCCCCGATCCTAATTTCTGTCCCTGGACTGGGGAGAGGGGAAGATTGGGGCAAGAGAGGTTCTCCTTCCTCCTCCCTTTTTTTCCCCACCTCCCCAAATTGGCAGCCAGTCCGTGGCTCTCGGTCTGGGGTCTGGAGGGTGGGGAATGTGGGTGTGGGGGCCGGCTGGAGAGGCTCTCGCTAGCGCTGCCTGTGGCCAGACCCGCCTCCCATCCCCTCTCCGGCGCACACACACGTCCACCCAGATACACTCCGCGCGCTCCCTCGCGCTCTCCCTCGCCCGCCCGCCGCCGCCTGCTCTCTCCCTCCTGCTCTCCCCGGTCTCCTTCGCCCTTTTTTTTTTTTTTTTTTTTTTGGTACCATAGAGTTGCTCTGAAAACAGAAGATAGAGGGAGTCTCGGAGCTCGCCATCTCCAGCGATCTCTACATTGGGAAAAAACATGGAGTCAGCTCCAGCAGCCCCCGACCCCGCCGCCAGCGAGCCGGGCAGCAGCGGCGCGGACGCGGCAACCGGCTCCAGGGAGACCCCGCTGAACCAGGAATCTGCCCGCAAGAGCGAGCCGCCCGCCCCGGTGCGCAGACAGAGCTATTCCAGCACCAGCAGAGGTAGGAGCTGCGAGAGGGGCTGAGGAGGGGGCGGTGGGAGCCGGGGTGCGGAGCGGGGGGCGGCCGGGAGCTGGCGCCCCAGGCGCGGGGTCCCGGGCCGCGGCGAGCCTGCAGCGGCACCCGAGCCCGGAGCACCCCTCCCCCCTCCCCCCACGGCCCCCCAAAAATGTTGCAAACTTTTGCAGCACGTTCTCGATTTGCGGGAGGAGAGGGGGCGGGGGAGGAGGCAGGAGGCTTGACAGCCGGCGGGCTCACCCCCTGGCTTTGATTTTTCTGCAAACAGAGGAGGAAAGCCGCGTTGCCGAAATTAAATACGCTCCCCCAAAATACGGAGAACCGGAGAGTGGGGGCCCGGGAAAGAAACTTTTAAAGCGGCAGTGTCCTTTTAAGAAGGAAAAAATTTGTTTATGGCCACCTTCCTCCCCTTTTACCTTTTCTCCTCTTGACAGTTTGGGCCCCGGCGGCCCGAAACTGTCTGTTTTCGATCCCCTAAAGAGCTAAGGGGGGGCGGGGCGGGAGGAACCCCGGGGTGGAGAAGGGGCGCCCCTGATTTAGGGGCGACGTGAGCCCCTTCTCAGGAGCACGATGGTGGGCTTTGGGATTTGGAAGAAGGGCTGGAGGGAGTGGGCTGTGGGCGCGGGAGGTGGTCGCTAAGTTGTCTGGCGGGCGCGGCGAGGGGAGATGCACAAGTTTGCAGACCAGAGGTTCGAAGCCCCGCGCTGGGGCTGGCGGGGAGGCGTGTGCGCGCCAGCGCGCGGGGGGCGGCGGTCCTGTGGGGCGCTCCACGCGCATTCGGAGTGAGCGTCTGCAAAAGCAAACAAGCACTAAAAGAAAGCTCGAAAGGCACCAAAACTTATTTCTGCCCTGGGAATCCTTCCCTCCGTGAGATTCCAAGCGTTTCGGCAAGAATCTGAGAATGGTCAGTGCAAGTTGAATGCTGGTTGGATAGTGCCAGCGACGTTCCCCATCGCCCCGGGCGATTTTTACACTTCATTTGGAGTCTGTGGGTGTGGGGGGACTCCATTGTCCCCTCCTTGCTTTTTCCTAGTTAAAGTGGAGTGTTCGGGAAAGCTCACTCACTCCCTCTTTCTTAAAGGTGTCGGAACATGATGTGGGTTTTTTCTTGGGATTGGAATAATTATTTATTTGAATGCGCCTGGAGTTTGCAAAGAACGGGAGGAAGCTATTGCTTTAATTACTGTTGTAAATAATGTATAAATCACGCCTGTCACTCCGGAGGAAGCGGGCTCGCGCGAGCAGCCCAGGGCTGGGGACGAAGAGGATCTCCAGTCCTGGCCTGAGAACTAGTCCAGCGCACCCCCTCCTCTCGCCACTCGGCCTCTGGCGGCGATTGGGGAGGGCTGGGGAGAGGCGAGTGGGGACCCTGGGAACCGCTCCCTTCCTCTCGGTGTTATAGTTGGAGGTAGGAATATGGCTGATCATGTGCTGGCTGTTTTACAGTATTCCTCCCCCCCCCCGCCCCCACCTTAGCCACACCCCCTGTCCCGGCGCTTTCCCATTCACGGAATTTGAGTACAGTTAAAAGCCATCAGGATGACACACGCGAAAAACATTTAATTAAAGGCCATTTCGCAAGAGTGAATGCAGCGAACCGCGGCTTGAGCGGGAGGGGTGGGGGCAGCGAGGACCGGGAGTGAAGGTAGAGGGATCAGGGTTGGGGACCTGGGGGCCAGGACCTGACACTAGCTCAGTGAGTTTGTGTGTGGAGAGCTCTTGGCTGCAAAGAGTATATTTAGACCCTGAGACGGTGGATTTGGAATGCGAGGGAGTTATGTAACAGGGTTAATCAGAAACACTGGAGAAAATCCCCTTCATGTGTTTCTGAGGCTTACTTTTTTTTGGGGGGGGGAGGGGGATATATTATTTAGGAAGCCACAACAATTTCTGGTTTGAGCTGCCACTCCCCTGTCTTAACCGACGCTCCCCCCCCCTCCAGTTTATTAGCATCTTCAGGTGTCATTCTTGCCAGAAGGTGTTCCTGCAAGAGATCAGGGTGGCAGGCTGCAGAACCGACTAGCAAATCCGTAACTTGCTGTTCTTGCAAATTATATAACTGGTATTCAGTACCACCAGCCCCCTAGGCTCAGTAAAAAGGGGAGAGAGACAACAACATGAAGAGGCCTGCATCTCGAACAGCTGACCTGCTGACCCATATCCCCTTGCCCCAGAGGGTCACCCCCACCTCTTCTTTGAACCAGCCCCTTGTCTGTCCCTCAGGAGATTTCATGAGGACAGGGTGAAGAGGTAAGGCCCAAGCACTCAACTCACATCCTGCACGCAGGCACTAGGTTATATAACAGTCTGAATGGAAAAAGGAAGGTCAGAGATGGAGGCATCCTTTAGCTAACACAGCAGTAGTAACAGCTTCCAGAAATTATGTGCATTTGCAAGCTTTAACCTCAGATGTAGCATCTGCTCCTCCTGGGTACCAATCTTGGTGTGTGAGCTAGGGAGAAAAAGAGAGAATGTGTAAGTATGCCTGGTAGATGAGAGTGATTTGAAAATGGGAAATGTTTGGGTTTTCAGATGATGTAATGGAGTTGGCAGAATATTCAAGTCGGCTCCCAGAGTGTAAGCAGCAAGAAAATTGGAGCTGGCATCCTGTATTAATGTTGCATAAATTACAATATCGGAAAGAAATTAACCTACACACTAGGTGATTACACCTTTTTAATACTTAAACATAAAGGCACACAACTCAAAGGAAAAGCAAACATCATCACCTTATAATTAGCATTTTCAACCTCAAGGAACGTTGAGTGGAGTTCTTGGCATTGGGTGCATCGGGAAGCTTTCTGACTTGGGAGATGTTTTCCTGAGAGGTTGCAGGATTAGCATCCAGCCAGCCAGTGTTTTAAGGCCACAGAGATTGTGGTCTGGATTCTCATGACATTGAGGTGACCTCATGAGACATGTAGGTAGACTTAAAGCTGTTGCTAAATTTCAAACTCCTCAGGCAGTGTATGGTTTGTGCCTGAGCTTCCGAAACCTGATGTGTGACTCTATAATTTGAAAGACGGCCCCTCTCTCTCCTAAAAACTGGACAGGGAATGATAGCAGTTTTAATAACAACTGTTCCATTTTCTAGGTGTATTAATGGTGCCATTCAGTCCCATCTTTACAACACAATCAAAGGGGGGTGGGAGGCAAGAGGCAACATGGGAAGTAAGAATGAAGTGGAAAAACACCACGGCGAATCTTTAATTTAACAGGGCTTTCAGGGACTTCGGGGAGCCATGAGCATTGTGACATAACTGTTGTTAAGAGCCCTTTTCCAGAATCTCGTTATATGCATGCCAGAAGCTTACATATTTTACTTCACTGAAGTTATCCTCACAGGGCTGTGTGTCACCCAGTTGGTCTGGAGCACCAGTGCTGAAGGTTGAATGCTTTTAGGGCAGGCCAACCTAAGGGAAAAATCGAAACCAAAAGATGGGATTAACACTGAAAAGCTCACTTGGGTTGAGATCGAACCCCCTGGAAGCTCAGTTTAAATTGATTTAAAATCAGTTAACAAGGCCTGTAGTTTATTTCTTGCCCTGAGGAATTCTAGAACCACACAAGTCTTTGACTTTGAAAGTGTTTTGCCTCCACTCCCCGCTTCAGTCTTAGCTGATTCACTTTGTGGCAATTTAGTACCCTTTCTAGAGATTGATTCTCAGATCAGCTTTTCTTACATGGGTGCAGCTCTCCGCAGTGAACAAATGATGCCCCATAGCTTAAAAGAGATGCTGGCTGGGATAAAATCCTTTGCCAGAGGGATGGAATAATTATTTCTTAAACTAAGGGACTTTAATTTTCCAGTAAATCGCTCATAAAAACATTCATAGTTATACCCTCTAAAAATGTAATAGAATAATTTTAGAAAAATGCATTTGATGATATTTATGATAACCTTTTCTGTTGCTTCCTTCTTTATTTCTTAAAAAGAATTGAGTCATTCATCCAGAAGTCAAATCCTCAGTGGCCAAAATCATTTATAGCAGAATCTCTTTATGTTAGTCACCTGCTGGAATTTCCCAAAGCCTGCTGGCTTTATAGGGAGCCCTTGGCTTTGGAGGAAAAAGTCTCTGTTTCTGATGCGGAAATGCGGAGCCCGTGTGGAAGCCCTCTAACCAGGAGACCCTTCAGCTTGTGTTTTCCAGGCAGCAGAGTGCTGGTTTCATACTAGACTCCTAAGTGGGATGCAGGGAGTTTCGTTGCAATAGTTTTGCCTCCAGATGGAAACGTTCTGAGGACTTTTGGTGACAACTGAATGAATCACTTTGGGAAGCAAACTGATACCTGTCCGCCAAAGCTGACCTTTCGAATGTGTTCTCCAAGCCCATGGGTCCTCCTTGAGCCACCCTCTTTCACTTCTGAGTTAAAATGCAGATTTTCCTCCCATTTTGGGGAGATAATTCTCCCGTTTTTGCCTTGAGGAAGTGGTGGAGTGATGTTGGAGGGACAGACTGAGCTGGGTGTCACTGCAAATTCTGTGTGAGTGCCATGTTCTCTACAGTACATGCTACGCTTCCGGAGTGTTCTCGTTCTTTTCCTCCCTCTTCTGAGTCTGCTTAATGAATTGTGCCTCTTAGCTTCAGTGTGTAGTTCAGCATTTGCAGAAGCAAAATACATCACTACATTTCAGGTGTCCAGGGAAAGAGTCATAATGTGACTGCCCCACATGCCCAACAAATTTTTATAGAAAATGCAGCTCTTCTTATCTGACATTTTGTGCGACTCACCCTGTTTGTCCCCCATGAGTCAGTGTGAGGTGGATGGACATCAGCCACTGCCTCGGGGAGGTTTCTGACCTGTGCATGCCAGATTAGCCAGAAGTTCTTCCAGAGCAAGAGGAGTCTGCTTTGAAAGACCTGCAGATTCTAGGCCATTACCTAGAATGTGGAACGCCTTTCTGAATATGAAGACTGTCTTCCCTGCTGAGAATTTAGGATCAGCCTCTCTCTTTTGTCTAATCATTTTAAAAAATGTTTTTTTTCATATTATTTTTTAAAAAATCTCATACATGATGTGAAGTGTTGGTTTGAAAATGAGCTGTTAAAATTTTCACCTATCTTATTAAGCTGTATGTTAAGAAAAATAAAATTGAATAATTTTGAATTAATGTTTCAAAAAATCTCTTTACATAATCAGTGCTCAAGTGTTGATTAATATGCAATAAACCATGATTTTCCTATAAGAGTACCAAGGTATTACTGATGATCTTTTTCTCTTCGGCAAACAGATTAACATGAACTTTTAAAAATCTTTTTCTTATTAATATATTTTTAAAATGTGCTGATCCCTTTTTCTGCCTTAAAAGAAAGTTGAGGATCTAACTGACTCTTTGCGGCCGAGGGTCCGATGGTGCCCAGGGTCACTGTTCTGAGGGTGAGTTCTGATTTGCATTATGTAGCACTCTAAGTGGAGATAGTGTCAGGGGTTGGATTGGATCTGTCCTGATCTCATCTTGGAAAATTTTTTAACCCTTGATAGCAGTATGTTTTGTTATTTGCCTCCCTTTTCTCTTAGTTGCAAGCACCAAAGTAGAAATTCACTTCAGTTATTTGGTTCTGGTTAATTGAGGTTTTTACTTTATGGGAAAATTTCAACTCAAGTCTAGAGCCATTAATTCTTTCTCTAGAATTGTAAAGGGTAAAAAAGCACTCGCAAGTAAATATTCAGGTAGGCTGTTGTATTCACAAGTAAGTTATGTCCTGTTGTATTATTGCATTTCGTGACTACTCCCCTGCGTGATGGTGGATAGAAATGCCAGCTAATTTTGCCTTTTGCTTAGATATGTTCAAGGGGTTCTTTCGTAAAGGGCTCTCAGTCTGGAAAGTTAGGAAACTCAAGGGTTAGAAGGCAAACTTTCAAGAATATCGGTGAAGAGCACTTAGATCTGCGCCCCCTGCCCCTGCACCCAAAAAAACCTTTTTTCAAGCACCCAAAAACCTTGGTGCCCCGCACCAGTAGGAGAGCGTTGCTGGGCCCACACCGCAGAGGCTACCTGACTTTCCCAGCACCGTCCTGCTCAACTTGATGGTAGTCCACGGTTATCGTTTGATATCTTTGATGTCGTAGTGTTGGGAATTCAGCTTGGGAGTCTTGGTGTTCTTTTGCGACATCCCAGTTATTTATTTATTTTTTGCTTTTGTCGTAAAAAGATCAATGAGATTGTCTAAAGAGAGCCTTAGAGGAAGGGAACGAGGCATGATGAGGAATGCATGTGCCTGAGCTCATGGTTTAGGCGGGCTCGCTGTTTGCTCCGGTTTTTACGTGTGAATGGTAAAAGGGATTACAGGTAACAATTCCCTTGTGCTGATGGAAGAACATTATTTTTTCCCCCTCACGGATGTTTATGGCCTTAACTGACATGTCATTATTGCACACTGTCTTATCACATTACATGCTGTGGCACACTGACAATGCGAGGTGCTGTGGTTTCCTGGTGATTATTTTGTCCATGGAGCTGAGGCCCTGGTAGCCAACTGGGGAGCCCTTCACACTGTCCCCTCACCACTGAGAGTAGAGGCGTCCCACATCCTTGAAAAGGGCTAAAGGCCGGCAGGCTGTCCCAGGTCGTTGCTGAAGCTCGGGCAGAGGCTGGAAACAAGTAGGAACAATTATGGTGTAGAGGATTTATCATCTCCCAGCCCCAGATCTCCTCTAGCGGTGTGATTGGGCATTTGAGTTTTGATAAAGAACTATCTGAACGTTTTTCGAAATGATTGGGAAGCTCCCAGATCCATGAAGAGACCATAATAGATGACACTTTTCGGGGTAGAAGGAGGGGTGCCACTTAGTCTGGGATCCTCAAGCTTGTAAAAGAGGCAGCGCACTGTTAAAAATACCTAGCTTACTTCGGGGGAGGACTTGGCTGAATACTGATGAAGTTTATGAAATATGAATGTAGCGAAGTTGCTGTACGTAAGTGGTAGGCGTATGTGAAAGAAGTAAGAAGAAATAAAATTGTGTATAAATGACACTCTGAAACTTGATGGAATTGTGTATGTGACAAGAATGTTGGCATTCGGGTCTGTGCTTAATGGGGGAAAGGTAAACTGGCTTAAAATCTATATGTCAAGCTAGATATGGAAATAAAAATTACAGAATATGAAATCATTTGACTTATTTTATAAGCAAAGAATGCCACCAAGGGTAAACAGGCAGGTTGCAAAGAATAGAGGTGAAGCAGGATGGGGGATGCAGGATGGGGGACAAAGGAGGGACCAGCACTTAAATTCATAATGAAGGTGTGCTGATCACTGTTTTAAATAATCCAGAATGTTAACTATGTGCTAGGTAGAGAATTAGCTATAGCCAAACAAAAGGCATAAATACGAATTTTAGGTTGTGTTGGGAGAAATCCTCTTGATCCCCAAAGTATAAATGCATGTACTGAGAAGCAAAGCTGCACACGATGTAATTTTTTCTGTCTTATCCTGATTAATTGACAGCCACTGTATGCCTCTCTCCTGAAGGTGACTTTACAATCTCCAGACACAGACATTTCTCTCAGAAGTGGAGTGAAGGAAGGAGAACCACAAGCTAAAGTGTGTTTCGCTGGGTGAAGTATTTGTGGGAGAAGATGAGAATGGTGAAGTAGGGGGATGGAGTGGTACGCACAGAGATTATTGGGGCTGGGGGGTGGGGGCTGTGAATGAAGGAAGGGACTGTGCAGAGGGGAAAAGAAACTTCTGTGCCAGAGAAAATGAAATTAGCATTGAGTCCGAAATGGCTGGGAATGTGCCTTTCTAATTTTAAATTATCTTTACCAAGGGCAAGGAAAAGAGGAAAAGTTGGCACTTTGAGAAGTTACGGTGAACTTGTTGAGAATGCCAGTTGACAAAGGCGGGTAAGGGAATACTTGGAAGAACAGAAGCAGGACAGGTCTGAAGGGCACAATGATCTGCTTCCTGGTGTGTTAAGGAAATCAGCGGGCGTGTTTATTGACTGTTCCACTTAGTTTTTAAAGAAACCTGAGGAAACGGACACAGACGGAGAAAAGACCACCGGACGTGATTCTGCCCTTCCAGAAGCAAAGACGCTTCTGTCACCCCACACCATCAACGCCAGTCATGGGGGAGGAGTCACTATAGAAGTTAATGGATTTTCAACATACACATCACAGAAGAAACAAGGATATATTTAGCAAGTCTAAAAACTCTCCAATAAACTGCATTGCTTTTCATTTTCACTGTACAGTTATAAAACCGGGGGGTGGTTAAGAAGGCTACAGTGACAATATAGCATGCACTCTGAGGGACATTTGTGTGATGGGGATATTCTGTCTGAAAGGACAGGGCAGTGGGGATGGTGAACTGCCCATAACTCTCAATTGTCCAGGTAATGAAGCATTGGGAAAGCAGAGGCAGATGAAATACTTCGATAATCAAAACTGATTCTCCTTTCAGTGATCATGCTAGTTGACTGATGATGACAAGTGTGAAATCGCCAGCAGTGTATTTTACCATTTCTGGCACTCACTTGCAAACCACTGCTGATGAACATGTTTATGCAGAAAGTGGACAGTTTCTCCAGACTGGGCTGTCAACCCAGAAGATGTAAAATTCCACAGTGTGGAAGATGAAGGTTGGAGATGAGTGAGGTGCTGCAG
This sequence comes from Anoura caudifer, assembly GCA_004027475.1. Lineage (NCBI taxonomy): Eukaryota > Metazoa > Chordata > Mammalia > Chiroptera > Phyllostomidae > Anoura > Anoura caudifer. Next base: position 87,343 of record PVKU01005526.1, on the reverse strand, counting down.
CTTCCTGGAGGCCCCGCAGAGAATCCGTAAGAGGACTGACGCTACTCTGAAAGGGCTATGGAAATCTCTAAAGCTGGCATTCTGATCTTGAGGTTGGGGTGTGTATGTCAGATGTGGGGCATGTGCTCTCTGTATGTGATACATAGATAGTAGATGTAGATAGAAAGAGATACGGATGCTGCCGCTGCTCATGCTTCATTAGAATAAAGCCTGGTAGAGCCAGGAGAGGCCGTGAAACATCTGGCCTAGCCTCACGTTTAAACTGACTCTCAGAGTTCTAATGTGCGTGAGGGCCCATTCCTGGTACGTAGCAAGGCTGTGACTGGAACACTAGTTTTCCACTTTCCTTCCTAAAATCGTTCCTTCCACTTGTGTGCTCTGCCAGGATGCTCAGAAGTTCCAGCAAGGTAAAAAATCAAGTTCCTGCCTCTCAGGAAAACCCCCTGCGGATATTCAGACCTACACAAGTTAATCCAGCATTAAGTAGTAGATATGTCTGAAAGTAAGTGCCAGGTATTTTGGCTGTTCATCAATCGTGAAACATTGTCAGTAATTGTATTTTTTAAAATCCCACTGGTCATTTTTATTATTAATTAAAATTAGCCAGTGAGCTTGTGGCCATGGCAGTACAACCATTCTAGAGCATAGCAGAAATAGTGCCTGCATCTCATGGTCTGGCTTAGTGGAAAGTAAAGCGCTGGATATGGAGTTGAGCACCTGTTCTTAACTGCTTGCCGGAACGGTTATGGTCACTGGAGCTCGGCGCAGCCAGGGTGCAGCAGGGAAGGATGTATCTCAGCAGCAGCCCTCTTTTCTCGAGGCCTACGGTTTAAGGTTGCACCCTTTAGAGATGCTCAAGAGCACATCTGCAAATGGAATGCTACATAGCCAGTAAAAATTATCTTGTACTAGAAAAATATTTCTTTTTTTGTTTTTGTTTTCTTTTTAAATTGTTCTTCTTATACAGTTTTCTTTTACTCCCTTCCCAGCCCAATACTAGAAAAATATTTCTTAATGGGAAAATATTTATGATCTGTTGCTTAGTGAAAAGTCACAGCTTCCATAGCATTGTGCAGAGTGATATACTCTTTGTAAAACCTGTGGTGTGCATATGTATGTGTGTGCATGTATATACTTATATGTATACATACATAGATACAATGTGTGTGTATCTATATATACATACATACAACACACATATTAGAATAGACCAACGTATACCTACATGATGAAGTTATAAAGTGGTCATCTCTAGACGGTGGGATTATCTATGAATGTCTTTTTCTTTATGCTCTTCTGTATTTCAAAGTTTCCTGCAGTATGCATGTATTACTTTTGTAACTAGAAAAATATAATTATTTTTCAAAAAACATTGTTTGCGTGTTTTGAAACCAGGGATACCTTGAAGAAACAGATTCTGAACTTAGCATGTTCTGCAGAATTTTTGGATGTTTCAGGATGGGCCAAGTTTACTGGCCTAAAGAGCAATACTTTGGATAGTCACATTCAGCCAGGAGGGCAGGGGTCATTCGACCTGAGTATGAAAACGAATGTCCGAATATTGGAATTTCTGGCCCCTTTGGGGCAGCCAGTGTCTTTCCAGTGTTTGCACTGTAACCTGCAGGAAGGAAACGTACTGCACCGTGAGCCAGCACACACGCACACAGTTGAAATAAATTTTTCACATCAAGTATTAAGCTTTACCTGTAATACACTGTTATTTTTTCTTTGTCATTTAAAGACAAAATACAAGTCATGAGCCACCGAACTGATCTTGTGATCTGTTCATGGGCTGTCCCTGCAGTCTGAAAACCCCTCTCCTAGGCAGGAGGTGGAGGCAGCCTCTCCATGGGCCATGGCCTGGCAGTGGAGGAGGAGGGGAGGGAGGGTTTCCGCAGAAACTGATGTTGCACTCCAGGTGTTCTCATTCCGGCTTTGGGGAGGAGGTGGGAGAGGGAGAATAATGTGGATGGTATTTGCAACCATACGGTATCTCTATGCCACTTTTAGCACAAGCTCATCAATACCCTATTGCATGCAGGCATGCTTCTGCGTGGACTGGCTTAGAATGTAAATTCTGGGATCCCCTTTGCTTGGAGCTAATGTCACTGTGTAAAAGCAAGAGGGGGGCGTTTTTTTATTCAACAAATATTTGCTGAGCACCTTCTATGGGCCAGGGGCTGTGCTAAGCTCTGGAGATAAAGCAGCAAACAGGAGAGGTCAGAGCCTTGCCTTCCCAGATTTTACATTGTGCCCTGCTCTCTGGGTCACCTTTGGCCAGACACTGCTGATGAATATCCTCGAAGTGTACCTTGCACTCGGCCATTTTCACCCCCCACCCCATTCCTTCTGTGCGACTTTACCCTTCCTTCCTCCCCTCCCCCACCCAGCCTCCCTTATTATGTCCCAGTCTCTCTTTGTCTGTTGAAATCCTACAATCATTTTAGCTCCAGATGGGATGAACCCTCTCCCTCCTGCAGTTACCATGACCCTGTCTTTTACAGCAGTCACTCATTCAGTCAACATGTAACCTCTTCCTTTGCTGAGTTCCTCTACACTCTCGTATTTTATTTCCTGGGTAGGAGTGTAGTCACCTCCAGGAACCCGGCACCGGGGATTATTCTTTTATTCATGCACAGTGCTTTGCAAAAAGTAGGTGCTCACGAACTGTAATGATAATCTTTCCTTCATTGCCCTACAGAGCTGTTTGCTTCCTCCGTGGATTCAGCTCTACACTTCCCAGATCTGCAAGCACAGCTTCTACTTGCTTATTTTTCCAACTGGGCCTTAGGTCTGGGCCCAGTCACCCTCGTTTGTCTCACTGCTGTTTCTCTTGGATCTGCCAAGCCTCCTTTCAGTGGCAGGTTCAGGCCTGCTCCAGTCTTGAGCAATTCAGACCAAGGCTGAACGTGTTGAGAAACAGCATACGTGGTTCTCACAAGCCTGCGCTGAGTGAGACAGACCTAGGCCGGAGTCCCAGGTGTGCTGTGTGTGAGCTGTGTGACTTTAGGTAAGTTCATTAACCACTCAATCTGTTTTTTTAATCACCTGGAAACTGGGGATGATGATAGTGCTGACTTCCCAAGGTGAGTGAGGGGCTTGCTGTGTTCTGCATATTGCAGCATTTGGCAGGATGCCTGGTACACATCAAGTGTAGCTTCAGTAACAGTGGTGTTGGTGGAGCACAGGGTGGGATGGTGGTAACGGTGGAGCACACGGTAGTGATAATGGAGCACATGGTTGTGATACTGGAGCATACAGTGGTGTTCATGGAGCACGTGGTGATGGAGGCGTACATGGTGGTGATGGTGGAGCACATGGTGATGGTGGAGCACATGGTTGTGATGCTGGAGCATACAGTGGTGTTCGTGGAGCATGTGGTGGTGATGGAGGAGCACACAGTGGTGATGGTGGAGCACATGGTGATAATGGTGCACATGGTAGTGATGGGGGAACATATTTAGGAGCAGTGGGTCCCTCTAGCCACTTCTCTCTGTGTCCTCCTCAAGTCTTCACCTCCCTTTGCTTGGAGCATTCTTCTTTGTTCTGATTTGTTGCTGCATGAAATAAGCAGGAGTTCCAGATATCACAGTCCTGAAGCCTTTCCCTTTACTGCCAATTTCCTTTCCTGAACTGCATCCTGCCCCAGTCTCAGCTCAACTGCCATGGGATGCATCCTGCCAAGTGAGGATAGATCACAGAAGTTCCGTCCGCTCAACCACTTGTTACCCTCCCTGAAGTTACATACACCCCACACCTTGAGCTGAGCCTGAGGAGGGCCCATGTCGGGCTGTCCCCTTCCATCCTGCCCCTACTAGTCCTGTGGTACCTGCTGGCTGACCCCTCCAGCCACTGAGGCTAAGGGAGCTCCCTCCTTTCCACTGTGCTCCTGTGCTCTCCTATACCTCATTTCACAGCAGCCCATGGTTCTTTGCCCTCCCTACCCTTTTACTTACTTTTTCCTCACTGCCAAAAAAATCACGTCAGAGAAGCTTGTCAGTAAGGGTTCCATTCAACTTGTTCTGCATTAATGCTCCACTATGGTGACCCACTGCTGAGTCTTTCACTTGTAATGTAATCTAATAATTTACATGCACTTTGCAAGTAATACTCTCAGAGTCTCACAACCTGCTTAAAATTGCTCTGCTGTTACAGCATTTGAGCTGATGAGAGAGCAGCGTGAGAAAGAGTGGTTATTGGTACACAATGGTATTGGGTAAACCCAGGAACCAGGAAGATAACGTTAGCATAAGGTAAGGGTGTGCTAATGGATTACAATACTTTGTCTTAGAGAACTTGCTAAGGGGTTTTTTAAATTGATTTCAGCTTGTAATTAGCCTGGGATAGGTCAACATATAGTAGGGGTAGAAGCACAGCAAGCTAGTCGAAGGGCACCAAGAGTGGAGTCCCATCTTTGTGGAGTGCTGTGAAAATGCTTGTTCTGATGTACTGCATGACTGTTACAGAACTAATTGGCACTGCGATCAGGTTGTTTTATTTCTTCACTCAAACATGCTGGAAGCTGATTCTAATATGCACTGATAATGAGAATAGAGTAATGCTATAATGTAGTGCCATTGTAAAATGAATTACACCATTAAGCATCTATTTTGCCCAATTTGTATTGTGATAGTATGGCTGATATACACACATAGAGACTTAGAGGGCTAGTCTTTAAGAAACGGACTCAGCTGAGAAGCCCCAATCCTATGTTTGATACAACAGTCAATAAATGAAAGTAAGCCCTTGTTCTGTGAAAGAGTGACTTTGTATATATTTAAATATCGATGTGTATATACGTATGCACACACATACACACATACATGTAGATATACATACACACATAGGGACACAGGCGTATTGTGCCAGGCAGGCAGACCAAAAAGAAGATATTTAACTGTCATAAAAATGTTCGCCTAGTGTTACCTTTTAACAAGCTGTCTAGTCTGCGTGGGGACATGCATCAGCTATGGCAGGCCAAGGCAATAATAGCATCAAGACAAGGGTTTAAAAGCAAGGCTTTGTGTATTTGTTCAACCTCTTCATCCTCATTACCATGTCTGAGAACTTCTAGTAGTGGTTATTTCGTAAGTTTAGGAAGAAGCATTAGGGGCCAAGGAACTACGGTCATTTAATTTGTCATTTGTCTCCTAGGGAAGGACATTGGCCAAACAACTTCTTTCACAATGGAAAGACAGAGGCGTATTTTTATGCTTTGGGTCATAAGCTAACCCATGAGCAGAAACAGGATCTAAGAAACCAGCATCAGATGGTGCTGCTCCCCTGTAGGACCTATATATTAAAAAGTCCCAGAATGTATTACACTTTCTTTGAGTTGGTTCCAGTGACTTTATCCCTTCAACCCCTGGGGGGACTGGCATCAGGGGTCACTTGGCAGTAATTGCCCATGAGTTGCCAACCGTTTGGAGGACATGTCCAGGGAGATCCTGGAGACTCACCTGGTTCATCTCCAGCCTGGATGCTGCCTTCAAGACTCCCTCCGTTTCCTGCAGTGCCCTCCAGGACAGGTTTTCCTGGGAGCCTCTCTCTCTTACTTGCTCTCATCCCAGGATTTTGCTTTCGTAGCACCACTGCTTGGTAAGCCAGAACCTCAGAAAGAACCTTGTCCAAAGAGTGGAGACTTTATGTACCTTAGAACATATTTAACTTTCACATATGTAATGCTTGCTCTAATGACCAAAATACTGAAAATAAATTTGCCTCATAAACAACTCTGTACTCCCCTTATCTCAGATCAACAATGTTGATTTGAAAGCCCACAAACATGTGAGGGGAGAGTAGCAGCATCAATCAGTGTCTGGCATCGGGATTAAGAATCTACTTAGTGGAGAAATTTTATTGCAAACCTCACTGAAAAGTATCAATATCGTGTTGTGTCTAATAAAATGTTATAATGAAAATTACCATGGTGATTGACAACATCCCTTTATTAATCCGTCTTTTCCATTAGTATTTTCTTAGTAGCACATACACTCTGGTTTTATCACTCACTACTTACAGCCTGTGTTGAATTCACATTTTGCCTATTCAGCTGTGTTTGTCTTCTCGTTGGTCTCAGCTCCTTCAGGGCAGGGTTATAGATTGTCTTAAGTCTTCTGTCCCATATCTCTGTCTCTTACTTGAGCATTCAGTGAATGCATTCAGTGAGGGTAGTTTACAATCAATACATGAAAGACCAGCCAGCTGAGGGGAAAATGAGATGAGGCAAGAAAATCTCATAATCATTGAAAGTTTCAGGTGTCTAAAGGTGAGGCTATATATCGCCCCCTTTCATTGACCCGTCAAGTATTTACTGACCATTTCCTGTGTGCCAAGTCCCATGTTTTTCCATGCAGGTACAAAGTTGAATTATGGGAATTGATAGGAAAGACAAATTAACTTGTCATTTCTAAATATGTGAAGAGTGCTGTAATAAAGATACTTACAAAATACACAGCACGCAGAAGAGAGAGAAAACATTTCATAAGGAGTCGGAGAGCGTTCACTGAAGTGGGTACCTGTGCTTAGCTTTTGGAAAAATGGGGAGTGATTTGCTCAGGGGGCAAAAAGTAAGAAGATACTCTGGGCCGAGTGACACGAGGTGGAAACTTGTGGCACATTCAGGTAGCATAAATGAGGTATGCAGCTTAGCCTATGCATGCAGTATGTTGGTGCGGGTTCAGAGATGAGGTGGGAGAAAGGCAGAGGTTAGGCTAAGTATTTTGGATTTTTTCCTATGGCAAATTTTTGAGCAAGTGAAAGATACATGATCTGATTTTTTTTTGGGGGGGGGTGGTTAAGATATTCAAGTAGAAGTATGTTGCAGTTGGGATAGAGAATTGACAGTGTAGATGAGGAGCCAAGTTAGGAGATCGTTGTGATAATTCTGGAGAGATATACTGCAGGCTGGGCCTTCAACAGGCAGGGAAGTGGACTCCGAGGTAGGATTTCCCAGAAGGTGGACTTGGATGGGTGTGATAGAGGCAGTGCTGGCTGGAACGTCTTGGTATGGAATGAGAAGAGGGGAGAAGGCATGGGTTCCATTTGGGGAGGGGAGTTGGAGGTGCCAGGGAAGTGTTTGATGGGCTGTTGGAGTTGTGGGTCTGGCAGGGAGCATGTTAGTAGGTTTCCTGTGGGATGGGGGTGGGGTGGGGAATGTATTGTGAAAAGAGCCTGGAGGTCAGGAGGGACAGCTGGGCTAGAGACATCATGGAGCAGCACTTTTGACAGGGAATTGGAAGGTGAAATTTTTAGACCAGGTTATGTTCATGGATTGTGAAGTGATATCAGGAAAAATAAGCCTAGGTTCCAAGTGAGTGTGGTGGAGAAAGTAAAGAGGATGGATTAGTGTAGTGACAGAGAAAAGGATCTCAGAAAACTGGCTTTAGCCCTGGACTTACTACATGTATGAATGGCCTAGGAAAGCAAGTACGTCTTTAAATTCAGAGCGAGGTTCTAACACACGCTGCGACTTCCAGTTGCATTGTAGTTGTGTCTGCGTTGATGGTGGTATCTTTCTTGACTTGTCTAATTTATGACTGAAGAGTGGCTGCCTTTTTTTTTTTAACTTTATACACAGCCAGGCATTGATTTATCCTGTCTCTAAAGGGAATGTGCCTCACAATTGGCAGAACCTCAAGGCTGGGAGCGATGGGATGAATAGTAGCTGTGGAGAGGTCTCCACCTTGCCCTGGGGGAAAAGCTTGGAGGGAGGGAAAGTTGAAAAAGGGTCTTGAGAAAGGGTGTCAGATCTTCAAAGGATGGCTCTAGCCATGGGAAACTAAATGAAAGATTTTTTTTTTTTAGTTGACCAGGAAGAGAGAAAAAAATGCACAAGTATTTACTGGCAGGTGGATGATGGTGTTGATTCTGGTTATAGTGGGATTGGCCGTTGTGTTCCTGTTTCAAAGGGCTTTCAGCTGTGCAGTAGCCTCTGGAGGTCCTGGAAAGAAGCCCATGATGTTGCAGCTCACAGAGGAACCAGAGAAGGGTTGTGTAATTAGGGAGACCTGTTACCTTAAAACAACTTGCATACCGGTAGGCTGAAGTTTTCTTTAATAGCAGGAGAGGTCTTTGCCTGGGGAAAGGGCCACACACCTTTGCCTTCTGAGGCGGTCGCCAAGCTCCTTATCGTTTTCAGTGGGCTCTAAGTACTTTCCCTGTACATCTTCCACTTTATGTCATATGAATTATGTGTGTTATCTCTGTGCTGTGAAATTAGAGACCTGCACCCACAGTGTGGTAAGTCGATTAAAATGAAAGCCTGTTTTTTATGGTATGGTGGAAGCTGGGCAGATATCAAGGAACTGTTTTGTGTGCGTTTGATCTGACGGTGGGGAGGCCTTGGGATGCCAGTGCCTTCTAAAACCTGCAAGCTGAGCTCCGGCTGGAGTTTTCTTCAGAGAGGTTTATGCTTTATCCCTTGGCACTTCTGAGAGGGAAGGAAGGTTTGAAGTGGATGATTCTGTAATGATTCTTTTCTAGCTGCTGTTTTCTTCTCTGCCTTTTTAGCTTTGCAGAAAGCCCTTCCAGTTCTAAGGTCAGACCCCGTTCGGACGTTGGTGGCCAAACAGTCCCCTTTTGTTAAGCGAGCGTCCTATTTTTGTTTCCCTTGAAAGGTGCCCTTCAGGACAGCAGAGCCTTTATTTGGGCTGTTTAGAATTGAGCCCTGGAGAAACCAAAACAGAAATCATTCTAAACCCAGGCCAAGTGCCTCCTTTGCCTGGCGAGGCAAAGCTAACCCCACACAAGATGAAATCTAACCAGCCGGTTACCTGAGAACCACCGCAGGGAGTTCTCCAACTTGACTTCTCTCTCATTGGCCACCATCCCAAGAGCCAGAAAGCTGAGGGTCACGGCCTTTCTGTGCAGAGAAGCAGGAAGAGGGTTATGGCTCTCGGTGAAGAAGTGTGGATTTGGTTAGATTTTAAAGGGCCCTGTGTCAGCCTGAAAAACTTGATGGAAGTATAAGGATCCTGAATGGAAATGGGTCACAGATGATATTTATGTCCAAAAACCTAGTTGTCTTAGGGTGCTGCAGTTTTTCTTTATTGATCAAGCTTTCAGTAGGTTCAGTTTATTCAATTTATATATTTCAATGTTTAAGAAGAAGGGATTCGTAGCTTTAGCCCTCCCTCACATAATTCCTGGTTCTGCCTTGTTTACAAGTTAGGTAAACTGAGTCATTTAAAAAATTAGGGTATATATGGGATTTGATAATTTAAAGGTCATGTAGTTTGAGGTCATTTTATTTTCTTCTGTTACAATGGATATGAGGTTAACCTCTGTCATTTGAAATAGAATATTTGTTTCTTACTCAAAGATCCTCTGGTTTAGGATTCGGACAGGCCTCCTTGCAAAACAACTGACTTCAGTTTGGGAACTTTCTTCCTACTTGAGGTATCACCTGGGTCATTCAGGGGAAGAGTGTTGGGCTTTGTTGTTAGAGAAAGAAAGACTGGCTAGACGAGTTTGATCCCTAGGGGCAGTCCACAGCCTTCCGGGAGTGTGAGGTCATCGGGATATTTAAATTCTGAGCTTCCACACTTACTGGTCAGCAAAGCTCTGCTCTTCCTCATTAACTGCCTCTTTACCCCTGTGTTCTGAGGAGGAGACACCTACCTCCTGGGGAACCATCAGCATCCTGGGAGCATTTGTCCAACTGGCCCCTGTGTGTACAGACAATGCAAAATGAAGCAGTTTGGAGATAGGCATCATTTTGAGGCTAAAGTCATACATTTTAGCAAGTTAAGGACTGGTTCTATGACAGGGAAGTTGAGCTAAATATGCAGTTCTATTTTAATTTTCATTTTATGCCAAGGCGAAAGCATTGGGAGATAGGCTAAAAATGTGTAAGTAAGTCACTGCAAGAATAGCCCCTTGCAAAATGCAGATTTAGGAAGGCTAAATATTTTCTCACATATTTTAATGCCCATGAATAACTAACCCTTGATCGAGTTCCTGAGAAAGTGATATTGTATAACCACTTAACCTTGATCGCTGCAATGCGTTGTACAGAGGTCCACATAACTAGAAAGTAAATATTTGGTTGTCTTAGCTTGGGCTGCAATAATAAAATACCAAGATTAGTTCTGGAGGCTGAGAAATCCAGACCCAGGTGATGGCAGGTTCGCTCTTGGTGAGGCCGTCTTCCCGGCTTGCGGAAGGCTGTCTTTTTCCTGCCACCTCACGTGCTGGAGAGAGGGTGTTCTGGCGTTTCTTCTTCTTCTTATAAGAGCACTGATCCCGTGATGGGAACCCCACCCTCATGACTGCATCTAAACCGAATTACCTCCCAAAGACCTCACTTCCTAATATTGCTTAGGGGATCAGGGCTTCAACATGTGAATTTTAGGGAGACACATTAAGTCCCTGATGTTGGTCTATGCTTAAAGCTTACTAATAATATTCAGGGTGGTCAATTTTTCTATAAAAAGTTGGTTAAAAATCTTAACTTTCTCATTTGTTTGTTTAATCGGGGTCCTGTTTTTCTGTGCATGCTTTATCTTGGGCACAGCTGTATCTCATGCTGTCCCAGCACCGTCTGAAAGCTACAGTAGTAAAGCTGATGGTAATTAAGGCTGTGGTATCATTGTTTTAAATTAGTGCCTGTGACTTTTTTTTTTTTTTTTTTTTTTGGTAATTCAACAAGTTCCTTCATATTCTGTGTAATTGGATCACATTTTAATTTTGTAGCAAATAAAGATCTATTTTACATTTCTATTAGGAAGATAAGCCCCTGTGGCTAGGTCTGAATTAGGATGTTTGTGTTGGTTGTACTGAAGCAGCAAACCTTTCAGAATTGATTCAGCTTTTTAAAAACTCGTCTATAGATCTTCAGGGTAAGGAAACTATATCTTCAGTGTAAAGGTTATATACAGCCATGCATCTCATGCAGAAACAAATAGTGAGAAGACAAGAAGAGACATGCTTGTGAAATATACAAGCACTAATATGAGCAGAGAATAACTGAATCATGAGTTATCCAATAGGGTATATTTTCCAAACACATACTGATCTGTGAGTCAGGCACATCTGATTGTGAACATACTTTGTTATCTGGATAGTTAATGCCATAGGAGTTTGCATGAAGCAAAATAATGAAGATAAACTGAAGAGTACACTGGGTAAGTCATCAAGAGGCCTGGGTTCTGATCCCAGCTCAACCATTAATTATATAAGTGGCTTTGAGCAATTGGCTTTCCTCCATCTCCCTTCCCAGGTGGGCCCCACTGTCTCTAGGTGAGCTCCAGGTATAACTCAGGGGTGCACTGGCTCCTTCCGAGCCTGACATACTGTGACTTCATGACTAAGGCCCAACTTTTTTAAGGATCTAGCAAAGAATACACCATCCTTATTCTCTCTACCTTCTTAAAAATTGAGGTTTAATTTAAATATCATAAAATTTACCCTTTTTTAAATGAATAATTCAATGATTTTTAGTAAATTTATAGAGTTGTATAATCTAGTTATGGAACATTTGTGTCACCCAAGAAAGGTCCCTCATTTCTATTTGCTATTACTACAGCTTCCTACTCTTAGTCTAAGAAAGCTATTAATCTTTCTGTTTCTATAGATTTGCCTTTTCTGGACCTTTCATTTAAATAGAATCATATAATACGTGGTCCTTTGTGTCTGGCTTTTTTTACATAACATAGTTTTTGGGGGGTTCATCTATGTTGCAGCAAGTATCAGTACCTTGGTCCTTTTTATTGCTGAATAATATTCCATTGCATGGATATATCATATTTCGGTTATCCATTCATCAGTTGATGGGCTCTTTTTCTGTCCTGTGGTGTACTTATGTCCACTGTAGCCTATTCCATAAGGTCTCTCTCAGAAAAATGCAACGTGTTTTTCTCAGGCCTTATGTTGTGTCAGAGGCTAGAGTTTTATGTTTAAACCACTTACAAGATTGCCAGTCATTGGACTGAGCTGGCTGGGTCATTGAAAATATGATTAAACACTATCAGTCAGTGTTTAAGTGTGAAAGCACTCACTATAGATCCTTCTCCGTGATATGTAATTAATATAAATGTGAAGTTTCCTGCTAGGGAACTTGACTCTAAGGCCTTCCCAATGACAGCCTGTTTGTTTTACACTTACTTCACACCTTGGATGCTGACATACTTGGGAGCAAGAGTTAAGGACACTGGCCATTGTTCTGACTTAGTAATGTCCCTGTCAGCATTTTCCTCTGGAAGGAAACAACAGCAAATCCAGAGAGAAATACTTGCAGAGAAATTCATGCTTTGCTTTTTAGCTGTGAATCACAAAGACCACTAAATACAATTGTAAAGGAAAGGTAAATAGATTGAGAAGAGGACTGAGTTAAGTGTTCAGGCTATTGATTTTTTTAAAGAGATGCCATAGGCTAGACAACTGTAGTAATTTTGATACCTGGTGCTCTTTTTGTGCTGCAGTGAAGATGGGTTGCCCATTTCCATGTGGTAGTCTCAAGCTAATGGAGGGTAGCAACTCAGTAGTCTCGATGCTCCTCAAATGATCTTCCAGTTTAGATTTAGCTCTGGAACTGTGGTTAGTCTGCAGTGTGTTTCCATCTTTAGCTGCCCCCAGGTGGATTCAGTTTCCTGGGATCCATCCTTGGCTAGTGTGTCATGTAGGATGAAGAAAAAAGGCTATTCCACTTGCTTTTCTTACCTCCATATGGTAGGTATGTTTTGTAGCCATGTCCTATTCTAAATTTCAGAATGATCAGACCCACACATAGTGTGTGTGTGTGCACATATGTATATGAATGTGTATGTGCGCACACACATATACTAACACACACATCCACATTTTTCTAAATGCATAATAGGGTGAGGCCTATGAAAGCCAGCAGCTTAACTCCGTTTAATGTAGCATGCTAATGGTAAACAACATCAGTAATATCTGTTGGAATTTAGACATTAGACTGTTTTTACTATTCCCAGTGGTGGAAGTGATGTTTAGAGCATCACACTCTGCCTCTTGGGTCCTGGGAAAACTTTGCCTTGGTGGAATCCATATGGTAGGTTGCTGCAGAGAAATAAACCAGGACATTCTTCGGGAAACCTCAGCCCCTCTGTTGTGCTGAGCCTGAGGTATGGTAGCTCTGGGCAGAGAAGGCTGCCCAGGGCTGTGCGCTCCCAGGCCTTCTGGATGATGAACAAGCTGCACACATTTTTACCCTTCTCTCCTCCAGGTTTAAAGAGGGAGACTTCTCTCAGTCAGGAAGGAACCCCTTGGGAACAAAGTGTCCTCTTTGTTGGGTGGTGGGTGGTGGGGGGAAGGCCGGTGGCCCCCATCACTCAGACCTGTGTTGCAGCATTATCACAGTTGATCATGGCTGGGACGATTAACATGTGAATCTCTAAGGTGTGAGATCCTTGAGGACAGAGATGCAGTGGAGGGACCATTATGTTTTCCAGTGATTCCAACACAGTGCTTTGTATACAACAGGCATGCAACTTTGTTTCGTGAGTAAGTGGTTGATGAATAAATACTTGCTATACAACAAGCGATATTTGTGAATGTGTAAGTATTCACAGCAGTGCCTTACATTATTGCCAGGGGCCAAAGATAGAGAATAACTGGCTGTTTCCCCCCCTCACTCCCTCATTCCTTCCCCACCTCCTTCCTTCCACAACCATGAATCCAGTTCTTACGCTTGCCAGGCACTGTTCTTAGGGGCCGAGGTTACAAGGATGAAATAAAATATTATCTGTATCGTCAATGAGTTTGCAAGAACAGTTTCCTGGAATTTCATATTTGATTTGATAAGAATTCATAATAGTTATGTGCTCCTCCAGGGCCCCAGGCACTGGCCACACTGAATTCAGTCCCTAAAATTGTGATCCCCGTGTTGCAGGTGAGAAGACTGAGGCCTGGAAGCATTGGTTTGTCAGAGCTTAGAACATTGTGGTAGACCAACTGCCACATCTCCCGGCCCCTTCCCCTGCTGTGACACATGTGTCTCCATAACAGCCCGGTTCCCCTGGGGCCCTTTTCCATCTCTGCTTGTGCTCATCCCTGTCTGCAGAGCTCAGTCTCCGCGAGTGGAGAGAGCACTTTAGAGTTGCGCAGTGTTCAGCCAAGTCACCTGACCACAGCCGCCCGGGGAGACTTTTATTTTTTTACTTTCTCTTGCCCTCTGACTGTTCCTGTGGCAGCGTCTCCATCCTTCCGGTCGCAGGTCTTCCGTTCATTCCTTAGGCGTCCTGTTGCCCTTCCTAGGCCTGAGGTGGCCCTGCCAGAGAACTCCTTGAGATTGAACTCTCTCTCTCACTGTCTTGGCAGACTTCCGGCTGCCGAGACAAAGTGAAACTCCAATCTTGCTGGAGGAACTCCTGCGTACAGTTCTGACAGGGAACTTGAACAGACTGTTGAGAGCGACCTGCGATTGCAGTAGGCAGATGTGTGTGCTGCGGACTATGAAAGTTAAGATGCGGAGTTTGCCACATGGCAGGGTGCGCCCATGCGAAGATGACCCATAGTCAGAGCCTCCCCGGCTCCTCAAGTGCTTTGCAGCCCTAACAAGAGCTGCCAACAGAGACAGGCTGAATTTGACATTGGCTGGGGAGTGGTTTTATTGAGCCTGGCTCTTCAGAGCTTGCTGTCCCTTTCTAGAAGCTGTCCACACCAGGAAAGTCATAGTCATTATCACAGACCCTTCTCTGCTTTACTGCTTTTTGCAAGAAGGGGAAAACTCAACTTCACAAAGTTGTATTAACCTTTGCCTGAGACACTGATATTTCAGGGACGGTTTGGACCAGTGTAGGGCAGACAACGTGAGAACAGCAATGGTGCCCAATGAGCACATTGATGTTTTTAGACTGAAAAGCCGGAACAGAATGTTCAGCTGGAGCTGGGGACATAGTCCTTTCCTATTTTATCATCATCATAAGCCCCGGGGCTGATTGGAAAACATACCCACTGCGGGATTTGGATAGCCAGGATTTTATGTTCATTTCTTAGACGTGCTCACACAATAGTCTCTGTCTCTCTGTCTCTCCCTCTCCCCTCTTCTCCCTTGTTCCCTTCCACCCTCCCTCCTTCTCTCTCTCTCAAGCTCTTTGGGTGGAAATCTGAAAGCTGTTCATCATATTACTGGTGAGGAGGAATTCTTTCACCTCGGAGAACAGTGCTAACTTCTCTGGCATTGACACTAGGACCCAAGTGATTTTTGCAAATGTAAATCTAATGGATCTAAACCCTTCATTGAATTTATGTTACTCTTAGAATAAAATGCAAACCCTTTAACCAAGCCTAGCTCAGCTTTTGTTTGGGTTTCTAGCCTCCTGGTTCACCTTTCCTCCACACGTGCTCTCTTCTCCAGCCATACTGAGCTTTGGTGCTCAACTGTGCTATGTCTTCTCCCCTCCACGTGCTTCCCCTTACCCCTGTGTTCTAGCCACTCCTTTGGTTCATTCATTCATTCATTCACTCAGCATTTATAGAGCACCTCCTGGGGGCCAGGCACTGCTCTGAATCCTAGGGATACCATAGTGCACAGACAGACAAGCCCCCGTTCGCAGAGTTTCCAGTCTTCATTTGCTAATCCCATTCATCTGACAGATGCCTGCTTGGATTTGCTTCTTCCTGGAAGCTTCCTTTCCCTGGGTTAGGTGTCTCTTTTCTTTTGTCTTCTAGAGTACCTGTGTTTCAGCCATCACAGCACTTAAAATGCACTTGAATCCAGAGTTTTGAGCTCTTTGAGAGCTGGGAAGTTCCTTGACCAGGCTGGCACATAGTAGGTGATCAATTAAAAACCTGCGAAGGAATGAATGAAGGATGCATTTAACATGGAAGACCTTCCTGAAAAAAATAACTTCTCTCTGCATTTACAACAAAACTCATTTTCCACAGCTTGAGGTGGCCTTTGACCAAATAGAGGCACAAATTGTGCAGTGGTAAGTTTGCTGTCAGCTAATTTGTTGTTCCTTTGTAGGTAATTGTCTTCGTGGTTGCTTTTCAGATTTCCCCTTTCTCTGGTGTTCAGCGGGGCCACTATGATGTGTTTAGGCATGGAGCTCTGTATTCATTCTGCTTAGGATTTGGTGTGCTTATTCACTCTGATAACTCATGCTTTCTTTCATTCTGGATGATACTCAAACACTGTGTTTTTCTTCTCAGTCTCTGTTCCTGGGCCTCCTTTTGGATGTATGAGACATGTTCTTATTTCTCTTCTCTTTCAGATCTTTTCATCTATTCCTCTCTGGTCAATAGTCTGGGCAATTTTCTCGGTTCTTTCTTTGAGTTCACTAATCTTCTCTAATTTACTGTTTAAGCTGCCCACTGGACTTTTCAAATGGTGGTTTAACATATATGCAATGAAGTAATGATGGCTTTCCATGTGAATACACTCCTGTAACCATCTCCCAGATCAAGATCGGCAGTGTTGCCTGCTCCTCTGCATGGCCCCTCCTTTCCAAAGCTAAATGCTTTTCTGACTTCACAGTCATAGATTAGATTGGCCTCTTACTGAATTTCAACTAAATGGAAGCATACCACATACATCCTTTGTCTTACGTCCTTTGAGTTTTTAACTTGAAATGATTAATATCTGTTCTTTCTAGACATTTTTCCACTTTGTCTATTTTTTTGCCATTGTGTTCTGTAACTGCATTATTTATCCTGTGTTTTCTAACCACTTTAATAATTTTGGAGTTGCTTATAGAGCAAATTATCTTTTGTAATATTTTATTATGTCATGTTCTAATGGTGTTAATTCTTGTTATTTGTATCTTATGCATAGTGGATCTTTTCCATACATGACTGTAATTTTTCTTTCAGTTGCAGTTGACATTCAAAACTATATTAGTTTCAGGTTATGTGATGGTAACTGCTGATTGTGAATTCATCTTCATCAGGGTTTTCCCCCCAGGGGGTTCTGTGGATCTTGAGTTGTGGAAGTGTCCCCGTCCTTCAGCACAAGAGGGATAGACGATCAGAACCTAGATGCATCTGCGTAGGTTTGAGATTTCAACTTTTTATGGGAGACTTCTTTTTCCCTCTAGGTGGAATTCTAGGTAGATGGAAAGTTGCTTTTTCTCATCCTTGAGCAAGGAGTAGAGTTTTTCTAGTGTTCCTTTCACGAAGGGGACAGCTGTTTAGGGAGCTCTGTTTGAATAGGGATCTCAATTCTAGCTTCTGGCCTAGCGAGGATGCAGGGTCTCGTCTCCCATCTCTGTGTGGGTGTTAGTACTCTGACTCCTGGGTCCCCTCTCCAGGGTATTATATTTAGGGATATGTTCCCCTCCCACACCCAAGCCATCGTTGCATCATAAGGTCATTACTTTTCTGACTCTAACTTTTTTGTTATTGTTTTTAAAATTATTTTTCTGCCTCTAACATGTTTGCTTTGCTTCTGGCTTCTGTGTTTTATCCTGTTTTGGCTTCTGGTAAATTTGTGTAAACGAATAGATTAGTGAGGCCTACCCCAGACCTACTAAATTTAAATCTGTAGGAGAAGTACCTAAAAACCCTATGTTTTTATGAAATACCCCAGGTAGCTATTAAAATCGGGCAAGTTTGAGAAACATTATATGCGGTAACCTCTTACGTCGTGTTTAGTCTGGGAGGTTACGAGGACCTAATGGTGCTTTTTCCATCTCTGTCCATCTTCCTTTCTCTTACCCCTCCCCTTACCCCTCTACAAAAGTGGGCATTGGAATGTCTCATCTGCATGCTCAGGCAAAAATGAGTGGGCCTTGTTCTATTTTGAGTTTGCATTACGCTTTCCTGGCCCAGGGCTGGAGGAGACCGCGAGACAGTGTCTCACTGCTTTCTGTCTCCCCGACTCATCAGAAACGTAGTGGTAACCAAGTGGTATGTCAGCTTCTGAAGAATAAGAGAGAGAGTTACTAAACACTTTAGTTAATTCAGAAATATTTCCTGGAAATATTTGAGTTAATGTGCAGTGTTTGAGAAAACCTTGTGTGGTTAGGTCCCCACGGGACTGAATCTGACTGGAGGCAAATCACCCAATTACTGGTAGGGAATGAAATCCTGTTTGCAGAGAAACCTCCCGAATCCCACCCGTCCCTGTTCCATTTCTTCCCGTCTTCTTGCTGGCAGCAGGATGGCCTTGCTTTGGGGGCCTGGTTCCAGGCTTGTTTCTTAGTGGATTGTTCTACCTGTCCCCACTGCTCCTAGCCTTTCCAAGCACCGTGGTTTACGAGGGATACAAGAAACTGCCTGTAACTCTTTCCCTTTACTTCAAATAAGCAGCAGGTTTGTGGATGTGCCAACAAATTCATGGAGACTTTGACACTCACAACATTGAATAAGATTGGTCAACCTGGTCTGACCTTGCTTGGGCATCTGGGTCTGGAAACAATGAGCTGTCTATCTTTTGGCTTTGTGTGTGGTGCCTCCAAGAAATGCCTCAACTTTCCAAACAAAACCCCCATATGTAAATTATGAGGGTGGCATGGAAGATAATAATTGCCTAATTTAGAAAAATCATTTATTGTGCCGCTCGGTGGCTGTGAAAAAAAAACATGTAGTCTCTTGCATTTGTTAAAACAAGTCAGCTTCTGCTTTCTGGTCTCAAAACACACTTTGCATTTTTTTTCCCTGGGACCGTCAATTTAATTCAGGAATGATCTAATTATGAGGAAGTGAATCCAGTCCTCTGGATGGTAAGTGTTGACTACCCTGGGAGAAGCCCTGGCAGATGGTTAGTTCAGAGTGAATTTACCTTGGGATTGGGGCTTTAGACTGACAGCTTTTTTCACTCAATTAAGTGCAACAACTGCCAAAAGGACAGCATTGAACTTGATGCAAATTGCTACTGTTGCATGCGTTGATAAACTTTATGCCTGTGCCCTGAGTCAACCAAACTTGTTAGGGTGTTTCAAGGCACCACATTGTGAACAGAAAACAAAACCCAGTGATGCACAGAGGACTAGCAGGCCCCTCCTTTGAAATGCAGGTATTTATTTCCTTTTCCAGGTCAGCTGCTTTATTTAGGGCCTCTATTTTGGTGCCCTGTCTGTCAGTGATTCATTAGCTATTGCCTGCAGTTTGCTTTTGCTCTGGGCCCCACAGATCCTGTGGTGACTCTGTGCTCCCCAAAGTTCACTTACTACTATTTTATGTGGGATACAGAACGACCCCACTCCATGTGCCTTGCCCACCCTGCACGGCCCCCTAAGCAACTGAGAGGCAGGGTCCTAAAAGAAGAGAGGCCTTTGCAGTGTGTGCAGCACTTCAGTACTTCGAGAAGCTCTGTAGACCTTTCTAGGCTATTCTCAAAGTCAGCTTCCCCCAGACACTGTGCAGCGACTCCCCTCCCTGGCTTCCGCCGGGTCTCCGATCCTCACCACAATGTACCACTTTGACTTTCGTCTCCCTCCTTCTGCTCCCCGAAGATTCCTTTGACTTAGCGCTGTACTTCTGTGGTGTCCAAGGTCAGGCTCCATTAAGATGTTTTTGAACAGTGTAAGGAAAAATGGCCTCCTTCAAAACAAGTCTTGGAGGTCGGCCCCTCAGAGGGGCCCCGTGGCTCCTCCGCACCCTGCGTCCGCTGCCTTCACTCTCCCTCCTTGAGGTGTTCGGGTGCCGGTCAGGGCTGCACATCTTGTTCCGTGTTGTTATTTCTGTTTTACAAGCCAGGGAACCTGAGCCTGAAATTCCTCACTCAGGTAGATGCGACTGTCAGCCTGTTATCAGTTTCCTGATTTACTGCGTAAGCAGTTTTGATAATCCCTTACATGTGTGATTGCGTTTTCCCCCCTTCCCAGAACATCTCTGTGTAATTGGTTTGATAAACTCGACCTCAGTCCAGTAGTTTGCTTGAAATATACTTTCACCTTCTACCTGTGACTAAGATGGTTTTGAATTGCTCTGCTCAGGGAAATCAGGCCTTGGGTACCAGGCCCGTAGCTGTGGAAACAAATCGCGCTGGGCAAGTGCGCAGGCTTGGGAGAGCCCGGACCCCAGTTACAACTTGGGAGGCCAGATGGAATTTTTCTCCACCCCCCAACCCCCGCTCAGGCCAAAAGTGGTGTGCAATTCGGCATTTGCATTCTTCAGATCCAAAGAATATTCATCTTGTGTCTATATCAAGGACCATTGAATGAACCTCTTTTCCATACTTCATCTCTACTAGAAGTTGGATGTACCCATTTATTCTTTTATTGAATACCTACTTTGTTTCATGAGAAGTCAGTGAAGAAAAGGTGCTTTACTTTTTTTTTTCCCTTTTTCCTTTTCTATTCTCCCACCAACGGTGCTGATGCTTAAGGGTAGAGAAGAAGGAATCAGTATGCTTTGACAATGAGGCGTTTTGGGTAAATGAAACATTTGGTTAATTTGGGGTGAAACTGAAATACAGAAGCTATATGGAGCTATTTCTTACTAACATTAACGTGTCCCATAATTTAGCACCCAACAGAGCTCTAAGGCTTCATGGAGAAGGCAGTTGCAGAATGGAGATTGGAAGAATGAATAAAAGATTTAGGCAAGGACAGATGGGCTGGGCGGGAGAGAGAAGGGGCAACAGCCTCGGCAAAGGCAGGAAGGCTGGGAGGCCGGGGTCAGGCAAAGGGAATAAAACAGAATTGTAAGCATCAGTGTAGAGCGTGAAGCTCTTGATTTCTGTGCCTTGGAGTTGGAATGTGAGTCTGCAGGGCTTCCGGAGCCACATGAGGTTTCTGAACGAGGGGTGGCATCATCAGACCTGTGCTGCCAAAAAATAAACACAGGTAGCATGTATAGTCACCTTTTCTTTTTAGAGGAAAATATAATGCAGGCTAATGCTTTGTCAGTACTTGACTAGGAATTATTTTAAAGAATTATCATTCCAAAAAAAACTTTTTGCATGATATTTCCTTCTAGAACACAGACTTTGCTGGAGTCACCCTTGAGAATTTCTGGTCTTAGCAGACAGAGGCCAGTACCCCCTCGCTGGCATCTCCCGCCAGTATGATTCCGTAACTCTGTGCTCATTCTCACACATCCCTGATCGGAGTGCTTAGCAAACAGAGATGTGGCTGTGGCCAGGATGAGGATGTAACAAGTCCTCAGAAGTAATTTCCCCTGGTTATGTACCTAGCTCTAAATTTAAAGTGGGATCTAAAGGTGTTATTACAATTGCTTATTTCGCACAAGTCAGACTTGGGCTTTTAAAAGAATCTGGCTGTCTGGTGGTTATTAGGCTGCTGCTGTTTGTAATGTTTGATATTGTGTTCATCGTGATTTTTTTTTGCATTGACATTAACTTGTGAAGTATCATATTAAAATATCACTTATCTTGGTTCCCGAGTTGTTCAGCACCCCCGACGTCCTGGGCCTCCACAGGTAAGCATCCTGTGGAGGTGGCATTGACTGAGGGGTTGCCTGAGGTGGGGACCCACTTCGCTCTCAGTGCTGTGAGATTTTTCTGCATCTCCTCCAATCTGTTCTGTCCTCGTAAAATATGTCCCTCATACTCCACAGGACAAACAATAAGCAAATCGATGCAGGTCGAAGCCTTCCTTGAACTTGCTGGGTATCTTGTCTTCAGAAGTGGCAGTGGGCTTTTCCCTGGGCATGCCCCTCACCCCGAGGTTTTGAGATATGCATGGGGAGAACATCTTGTGAGTAGGAACCTCCTTGTCAAGACTGACTTCACCAAGGCTTTTTGGATGTGGTCCAGGACAAACCCGCTTCATAATGAGTTCTGCTGAGGAGTGAAGAGGACTGGAAACATGGTCCAGTGGATTTATATGTTTTGACATCTTGACAGTTCCCAGTGAATGTCCTTCTCTTAGCCTCACCTGACATAGCCCAGTTTCGAATGAGAGGTTCCCTGCAGAGTTAGCCCTTGTCCGTAATGAATAAAGATCTACTGATGAAACCAGAGGAGGAAATTAGAGAATTGCAAGGCCTCCTGGAGTGTTAACCCCTGCCCCTTATTTTGCAGTTGGCAAATCTGAGCGAAGCGCAGAGCGGTGATGGGGCTCCTCCTGAGCCACATGGCTGGCAGTGCAAGGGCAGCCCTGGAGCCGGGCCACACAGTCCTGCTCTCGGCAGGCCTTGCCACGCCACGGGAATGGGGCAGCCCTCGCATGGGGATGGGGACCCACTTTGTTCTCATTGTAAAGCAACCTGTTATTAAAGCCTCCCCCTGATTCTAGGCTTCAGTGCCTTTCCTTCCGAACTACATTAGGCCCCCTAAGTGCCTTTATTGCCATGGAGGGAGAGGGAGAATGCAGACAGCTTTGTAATTGAACAACCATGCTCTTGTCAGTACTCATTGTTTTCAAACCAGCGATTAGGGGGGGCTACGGCCCGCTGTGGCTCAGGCGAGCCTCGCCGTGCGGGCCTTCTCTACCTCGCAGTCTGGACAGCTCCCTAACCAGCTTTCCCCTGTGGTCCACGGGGCAATGTGTCTTTAAATTGTTGTTGTTTCCTGAGTTCTGCTCTGGCAAGCAAGCTCTGCCTTAAACCTGCAGAGTTAAATTTACCCAGACTGACAACTGTATATGCAGGGTTTAGTTACATAACAGCAGTTGCTGCTTTTTACAGCATGCTAATCCAAACACGGTGCTCACCGAGACCGTGGAAAAGCACCCTTCCTCTGGGTGTGCCACATGGGTAACTGGATTGCGTGTCTTTTACGTTTTTTTTTTTTTAAATACTGTGACAATTATCTCATCATCCTGACTTTGGAGCCATTAGGTGACTTTTTAAATATCTTAATTATTAGGTTAGCAGATGCTCTGTGCACATGTGCAATTTGTTAATTTATGCTGTTTGAAAGGAAATCCAGTTGTTTGCGATGCATTTCATAATATTTTGGCTAACTGAACCACGGTGCTATCAGAGTGGCAAAGCTACTAGCAGGGAAAATGTGCGTGTGAGCCTCATGTACTCTCTGATAATGGCCTTGTGTGCTGCTTGTGTAACTGCTCTGTGACTCTCACCTCCCCAGTTCTCATCTGAGAAGACCATTAGATCCTTACAACCTGTGATGAGCTTGGCGGGGTGGGGGAGGGGGCAGGCACAGTGCTTCAGAGCTGCTGTGTCTGGGGAAGGAGGTTTTCCATCTCTAAGTGTCCCTGGGCTTGTTGGGTGGACTGCTGAGCTGCCCAAGCTGTCACACAGGGACTCAGGGTTCGGAGGACTGGGGACACGTCCTACTGGTTGGCTGATAGTCTAATACTGCAGACATTCAGTGCAAACTGCCTCATAGCTATGTAAGCAACCTGTAAGTATTTAGGAGGATGCAATGTTGAATACATAGGGTTTTAATGGGGCAAAATTACACAGTCTTCAGGGGCAGATCTGGTTTTGAATTTGGGCTTTTGGTTTACCTGCAGTGAAGCCTTGACCAGATAATTTTACATCCTTAAGACTTAATTTCAACAAAGGTAATGGACATTTCCATCTTAATAGACTTACTGATCGAGATTATGGAGTGACCAGAAACATGCTTGGCCCATATCAGGTAGTTGATAAACAGCACGCCTTCCTTTCTTTGTTTCTGGACACTCGTGTGGGATAGAAAGACAGACATCACTTCAGGAGATTGCAGTCTATTTGGAGAGGCAAAGCATCAACGTGTGCTCGGTTAAATAGAGGCACAAAATGATAATGCGAGATGTGTCACAAATAGTCTGGGACTCATTGGCTAGTGATTGGCATAAACCTGATGTTCAGTGAGTTCAGAGGAGGGGCTGGATCACTAGTAATTTGAAATGTGGAAAATGCTTCATGAAGAGGTAGACCCTGGACCAGTCTTTGAAGGATGAAAAGAATTTAGATAGATGGAAAGACCATGGGGAACTGTGTGTGTGTGTGTGTGTGTGTGTGTGTGTGTGTGTGTGTGTGTTGCTTATTAGTGAGGGCGAAGAGTGCGTGTAAAGGCACAGCGATGAAGAGGCCCAGGGGCCATTTGGGAAACTGAAAATATGCATTTGCTTGGGAGTGATAGTTTATATATAGTAAAGAACAGATATGAGGGTAGAAATGTAGGTACAAACCCCACTGTGGAGATCTCCGAATACCAAATTAAGGAAATAGTTGTATTAATGTGGTTTGGTTTGTTAAAACATGGAGCTCTGGGTGTATCAGCAGACCTCTGGGAAGCTCAACAGAGCAGTGGACCCATGAATGAAAGGCAGACCTCTAGTGGCTGAGAGAGTTACTGCAAAACTTAATAGTAATGAATCTTGTTTAGTGCATGTTTAAGCTTGACTCTATTGTAAGTTGGAGGCAGAAAGTAAATACACAGTGTGCAGGCTCACAGCTGTAATGGCTCACAGCCTGAAATCTTAGAGTCAAAAGAACTACAGAAAGCAGAAAAAGTCATTAAACCGCCTGGGGCCTTTTAGAGATGGTATAAACCCACTTAAATAGGTAGATCCTAAAGGAATCACTGTTTTAAAAAAATAATAATTGATGACATGAAAATAACATTAATGACATTATTATTTGTAACAACAAAAAGGCTAACATTTTTTGACCAGCATAGCGCTAAGCATTTTACTTGTATTATCTTGTTTAATTCTCACAGCACTTCACTGAGGATGGTCCTGCTATTATCCCTGTGTTACAGATGTAGAAAATGTAGCTTGGAGCGGTCTGTTAACTTGCCCAAGGTCATAACAGTTGGAAACTTTTATAAGTGGGATACAAACCCAAGCAGCATGGCTCTACCTGTGCTTTCAACAGATGCTCTGTAGTCCCTGATAGCCTTCACACCTTAGGTCATGATGAAATAATGGCAGAAAACCCATTCAACAACATCGAAATGTCCAGTGTTTAATTTGAAAATACAATGAAGGGTGGGTGGGCTGGGATGGGAGTAAAAGACAGAAAACTGTACTTGAACAACCATTAAAATAAATTTTTTTTAAAAGAAAATACAATGAAAAAATAAACAGTGAGTTTTTATTATCTGTGAAATCACTTACATGGAATATTGCCTTCTCCAACAATATGGTCTAACAAAGAAACTTTTACGCCTTTAAAGTCAGTATGAGAAACACGTGCTGGTTTGCTCCCTCCTCCCAACGTGTATGTAGTTTTTCTTCTTTGGGGACTTGGAAGGGCACAGGGTCACATGTTAACCTTCTGCTCTGGAACTTGAAGCGATTTCATCAGGGCACTGGCCATACATTATGAGCCTTGGCCCAGCTGCACAGGTGATGAAGGGCAGCAGGAGGTGCGGTTTGTGCAAGTGCGCTCCTCAGGGCGGCAGTGAATTGCTGTGGAGCCCCTTCCAACGCAGTTCTTGACAATGGGGCCACGGTAAGACCAGCGACCCTTCCTCCGTGCCCCCAGAGCCGACCACACAGGTGTGTGTCTGCAGGTGGGATGTGGCGGAGATGGAGTGTTAAGCTAGGAGTCTTGACATTTGGCAGTGTCACAACTTGTGTGATGTGACCTGGGGAGAAATTATTGAACCGCTCTGGGTCTCAACAGGTCTACAAATGTAAAGGTGGAAATTAAAAATACACACATGTAAAGCAATTAACATAGTGTTTCATCACACTCAAATGGAACTGCTATGAATATTGGCATGGCTCACAATTCTTTGGAGTTACATGAGACAAACCAAACTCAAACTGGCCAAAAAATGGGAATTACTGGGCTCCTGTAACTAAAAAGTCTAAGGGGAAGATCAAGAGAGACAACGACTTTCTGAGTTGGCCTTTCTTTATTTCCAGGCAGTTCCTCTCTAGCAAGAGATTCAAGGGAAAAGGTACAGTTTCCTCTCCTTGGACCTATATGAATCCTTAAAAACATACTCATTGGCTCAGACTGGGTCACGTGACCCCACCCAGTTATCATTAACTGTGCCTAGGAGCGGGTGTATGTATTACACTCAGTGGCCGTCCTGAGTCTTGTGCCTACACTGTGGAGCACGTAATAGATTCCAAAAATATACTATTGGTTTATGAATGGATAGAGTTTATATAGGTTGAGCTGAGATGAAGACAGGAATATTTTAGGGTGATAAGAACAGAAGTATAAAGGGTGGGAGTTGGTATAATATGTTCAGGGATCAGCGAGAAGATGGGAGGTTGGAATAGATGGTTCAAACCGGGAGAAGAAGATACAAGCTGGAAGAGGGAACGTGGGCTGGGTGGGTCCTGATCACTGGGCTCAGGTCTGGTTGTTATTCTCCTGGTAATAGAGAGTCGTTGAAGGTTTCAGTGACTAGGAGTTATAAGATGATAGAAATAGCAACAACTGATATTTACAAACACTGCTCCATTGGCCAGTCCCTGGTGTGACTACCTTTTCCGTTTGACCTCACAGCAGCCCTGTGAGGCAGGTGTTAGCTCTCTTTTACAGATCAGAAAATATGAACTCTGAGATTTGAAGGGGTTTGCTAGAGCTTTCCAACAGCCTGAGTCACAGAGCTGGGAGGCAGATAAGTCTCCAAGCTCACCAGTACACATGTGCTCTGCGTGGGGAACAGGGTGGGTTTGGATGTGAACGGGGAACCATGTGCAGCAATCATTCATTCCTTCCCTAAATCACTTGGAGAGCTAACCAAGGAGAAGCAATAGACTGACTGAATTGGCTTGGGTCTCAGAAAAGTAAAGAGCCGCATTGGGTCATGGCAGGCACCTGTATTTGGGGTGCTTCCGGGTACATGAGGCTGGGTCCTTTGCTGAGCTGCAGACAAGGCCCCATTTACTAAGCAAGGTTCCTTCTAGTTTGTAGCAGGTGTGCCTTTTGGTGATGAATGGGGTACCTGTGGGCCTCAGGTAGGGATGGTAGATTTTGTCTTCATTTGCAGCCCATTTAAATTCTGTCTTCTACCCTGGGTGGAGTGGGCTGGATCCCTTGTAGCCTGGTTGGGAAACCAGCAACCCAGAGTAATTTGCAGTAAGCAGAAGCCAGTACAACATGTCACTTTAAAAATAAAACACATTAATTTACAGAATGACTGTTTTATGGTGAAGAGCAGCCTGTCTTAAATGAGAGGAATTAAAGGCCAGTGGTCAAGTCTTCTGCATTATTCACACCACCCTCCTCAGTAAATCACAATTGCTGAAGCTGCAGGTTAGCACTTACTTAAATAGCAGAGTGCTGGTTAAGGATGACACGTGCTGACCTGACCTCTGTTTGCACACAACACGCTCTGTGGAGAGTTACCCCCCAAAAGCCACACACATCCATTGGTTATCAACCTAGGTATCGAGCACCATTAAACAAGGTTTAGCTTGAGCCTGGACTGCAGTTGTAATAATCTTCATTCTGGGCAGCCCGTTCTGAGAGAAGTGAAGCTTGAATGGCAGTAGTATTTGGCATTCAGACCTTATAGCACTTGGCAGACCTGATTTTTAAATATTCCTGTTGCCACCAGGTTTTCAGGACAGATGCAAGACTACAGGATATGGGGAAGCAGAATTCATGGGCAAGCCCATCAGCCCCTTGGGTCTTGCGGAAGCCGCCTTGATGAACAGAGTTGCACATGCGGTTACCAGGTTGTGTCCTGGGGTTAGCACTTGTGTAATGCCTGCCTCGCTGCCGCTTAACTGCTTTTATTGTTTGGTGAGAGACTAGATAAACAGTCACTCAGTCAGTCCCACTGAAGGAAGGATAAGAGGGGCAGATGATTATTTTAAAGGCCAACAATGTTTTCATCTGCAGAGCACTGGTTTTGTCTAAAATGGTTGGGACACAACCTAAGAAATAGAGTAGCCAGCCTATTCGTGTCCTGGGATACATCTGAATGAATGAGAAGGGGGCTGCAGGGCACTGTCATCTTCCCATCCCACTTTTCCTTTTTATTAATCCTCACCCGAGGATATGCTTATCAATTTTACAGAGATGGGAAGAGAGAGAGAGAGAGAGAGAGAGAGAGATTGATTTGTTGCCTACCATACTACCACATGCACCCCTACCAGAGGTTGCACTCGCAACCTCTTGGAATGTGCCCTGACTGGGAATTGAACCTGCAACCATTTGGAGTACAGGACAACACTCCAAGTAACTGAGCCACCCAGCCAGGGCCCATCCATTTTTCACTAACAACTACCATATTAGGTGTTCCTTTGATCAGAACTGATTTCTTTTTTTCTTTTTCTTTTTTTGCTACGATGAGAGAGTTGGCAGTGTAGACGTGCTTTCCTTGAGAAATGCCAACTTGTGAAATAGTAATGTAGGTGACCGTTGTTGGTGTGTGCTCTGTGCTGAGAGTCCTACCAGAGGCCCCCTGCACAGTGTCTCCATCCCGCACGGTGACAGTGCAGGGCAGTGCCGCTGCTCTGCCTATTTTCAGATGAGGAAACAGAGGTTCAGAGCTTTGCCCAAAGCTGCAGTGGTGGAGCCAGCATTTCAACAAAGGTTTCTTCCACTTCAAAGATTAGGTTCTTTCCACTACACAACACTGCTTTTCAAATGCAAACTGAAATACACGGAATACCTCCCTGATGCATTTAGTCTTTGTGTACAGACCATTAATTTCTCAGCTGAAAGACTAAGAATCTCAAAATTATGCAGTTTGTTATGAGCTATTGAAGATCAATCAGGTGTTTTTTTTCTTTTTTTAAGGAAGCCAGTGGGAAAATAGGATTCATATATGCAAACAAAAGTATTTATACTTTATATAAATTGTATATAAAATTGTACTGACACATACACACACCCTTGCCTATACGCAAGCATTCTGTAGTATGCCAATGGATAATATACAGGTTCTTCCTTGACTTCCTTATGTAACCTATCTTCGTGACTTTCTTTTTTTAGTAGAAGCATCTTCTGATACTTAATGGTGGGCTTCACCTTATGCAGGCGATGCTTCTGTCAAGTTCATGTTAGTTTAGTTTCTACCAACATGCTTTCCTTGCACCCTGTAAAACATTCAGTTTTAGGGAACCTATTGGTGTCCCCTTGTTAACAGGAAAACACCTTCTGCACGGTTAGAAGTCCCAGGTGTCCTTGTGTGTGCCTCCCAATCTCACTCCGAGCACAACGATGTTCTTTCTGATGTTCATAGGGCAGGACACACTGATTTTGTTGTTTGGGCCAAGAAAATCATTTTTATTCACATACATGAGAATTTGCCCCAGCAGGCTTTTGGGTTGAGAACCAGATAAAGTTTTAAATGTATCCTGGACTTCATTTCAAGTCAATAGATATAAATCTAATTTTTTCTTAAGAATTGTAAAATTTCACATAGTATAGACATAGATTCATTTGTTCTTCCCTGTCAGTGAATGTGTACTTTGCAGTTCTTTTTTCATGATAAGCAATGCTGGGATAATTATAGATATTAATTCCACCTTTAGTGTCTGAGACCCTTTTAGGCAATAGCTCTCCTTCTTGCTGGCGCGTTGTCGTTGTGCCAGCCTCGTAGGGCGCCGTCTTCCACCAGCCTTCAAATCGTCTACCACAGATCTGCTGGGAGCCGGGGAACCGGGTGAGCAGGCCAGAGAAGATCCTCCGTAGGATGAGTCCATGGGTGCTAGCGGGAACCTGCCAACACAATGCCTGCGTCCAGATGCTGTGTGTTGTCTGTCTACATGCTTTCCTGTGCCCCGTTGTCACACCATTAACCCTAGTAAGGCAAACATCACCTCACATTCATTTCTGAATCTTTCATAACATCGAGCATGGATGTGGAGTTTATTCATTCAAGAAACACTGAACACTGGAGAGTCACGCATGAAGACGCGGTATTCAGACTCAGTGAATTGCTGCTTGTCACCCAGCAAATCATCAGAAGAACCAGGGTCTCCCTGTTCTCATTCTCATCTCACTCTTGTTGTCTTTCCCTAACGCTTTGTGTATTTTCATCTTGTTCTAGAAAATATGGACTGGGGTTGGTAGTGTCGTTGGTTCTGATGGGCTTGTCAAATTTCCTTTTTCAGGGAGTACTCCAAATATCAGCTCTTAATATTGATAATGGTGGTCCGGCTTTCCCACACTGATTTGTGTTACTCCTGTGTCAGGAGACGATGTCCTGCTTCATCACAAGTGTTGTGAGCCACTTGAGGGAATCTTCTAGAGAAACATGTGGCATGAGATGCTTTTGAGATGCTCTGTTTGCTTCTAAATGGTGGGGTTACTTTTGTTTCTTGCACTCTCTCCATTATAGACCTCATGTTTTGAAAGATTATGATCAGCTGCCTTATTTATTAATGGTCATTTTTCAATTTGTGTTCCCAGTGCAAAGTAGTTATCAAAACAAGTGACTGACATGATTCCAGTCAGGAGATTTGGGTTAGCCTGTGTTACTGTGGAGGAAGCAAATGTATCTTCGCTGTCAAGAGTTTTTGAGATCTTTCATCCAGTTTTGCAGAACTCCTTAGTAACCAGTTTCCTGTATCGGGCACTGCTGCTTTAGAGTGAGAGTCAGCAAACTACAGCTCATGGGTCAAACCTAACCCCCAATGTCTTTTCTGGGGAAAGAAAATTTTATTGGAAAACAGCCACACCCATTTTTCCATATTGTCCAGGGCTGTGTCAAATCACAAGGGCAGATTTGAATAGTTGCCACAGAGACTGAAAAGCCTGCAAAGACTAAAATAGTTACTATCTGGCCCTTGACAGAAGAAGTTGTCCATCTCTGGTCTGGTCTAGAGGAAGTCTGCTAAGGAGGGTGGGGTGGGAAGCCTCTTTAAAGCAGAGGCAGCTTGGGGCAGCTGGGGACCACGGGGAATGTACACGCTGCTAAAAGACAAGGCATGAGGGAGAAAGGCGTTGTCTGGCCGGCCCAGGGCCTGTCAGGAGCCTCCCCTCTGTGGGCCAAAAAAGGCAAGGCCTCAAGGCAGGGATTCAGGGCTGCTGGGTGAGCATTGAGGTGGAGGATGTTGGGGGACATCCCTTAAAATTCCTGCCTCAGGACCAGCAAGCACAGAGACATCGGGCAGTTCTGTCTTCCTCACAGAATGTTCTCCAGAGCCCCCAGGGTGCTGCTGGAGAAGCGACCAGATAAACAGCAGCTCTCCCTGATGGTGCAGGCTTGTAAACTTTTCCTCCTTCCTTTTTATGCCTGTGGTGATAAACATATGCTTTGAAGCATGAGATTTGATTATCCTGTCTTAGTGCTTATAAATACAAATGTGATTAATGGTCATAAAAAACAGGTTGACAGTATAAGACTAACTCTCAGCAAAGCAGCCCCACGCTCTTCTCTGGAAGCTCGGGTGTCTTGCGGAGGCCTGTGACCAGTGTCGGGGACACAGGCCCCCTTCCCATCCCCACCACATCCTCTTGCCCTGCCCTCAGGTTTTCCCCTCGGACCTCCCCCTCCTCCCTGCAGAGGATCCTCTCCTTGATAATTAAAGTTGGTGGATTTTCCCCTAGAGAGCTACCTGAGGTAAGCACCCCAGTCTCTTTGTCATGCCATTAATAGTCCGGAACTCTGCAGAAAGGCATTTGGCCGCCTTCTCCATTCCCCACTTGGGCCTGGCGGGCCGCCTGTACATGCTGCAGAACAACACAACCTAAATCCGGACAATTTGTATTTTAGTAGTGATGGGGATATTCACTCTCTCCTTCTGTCATTTTGCATTAAAGACCTGCCATTAATAAAACTAATTAATAACTGCTGGCTCGGTGTGGAATAGTTGGACTTCTGAAACCTGGCCGGCTGCCACCACTGCCTTTGAAAGGAGCACTTCATCTCTGTCACGGACAGGATGAATATTTCTCCACACTTCTAATTGGACAAAGTGCCTTTCAAACTCGCTGGCATTTCACAGAGAGCAGATAAGTAGTTTGTGTGCTCTCTAGATACAATCACCTCTCCGCTGCCTCCGAGGTGGGGAGCCAGCTCCTGAGAGAGGCCGGCACAGAGGGCCCCAAACTTTGTCTGACTTTGCCTCTGAGCTTCGACCCCAGAGGGAGGAAGCTTGAAGGGCAAGCAGGGGACTTCTGAGCTTGTCAGACCCACTGCAGGAGGGAGTGGTTCTCATGTTTGGGGAGCAGCAAAGTGAACAGGTGGGAGTAGGGGACCTGGTGGAAAATACAGATTTCTAGAACTTTCTGCAGTCAGAAAGAGTCAGTCTTCTGACTTCTTCAGTCTTCTGAGTCAGAATCAGCAGGGACAATGCTAGGGCATCCGCATTTTTAACAAGCTCCCCAGCTGCTTCTGATGTGCACCAGTGGCTGAGAACCACAGGTGTGATCCTGATGCCTTCACTTCCTGGTGCAGGATGGCGCTTACTCTTCAGTTGCACAATAAGGTGTCTTTATAAATGACCCACGTTTGCAGGGTGCCGAGCTAGGAGCTGTGAGGGAGGGAGGGGCTCACAATCTAGTCAAAGACAAGACGCTTATGCACACAAAAGCTTAAGCGATAAGAGTTACATAATAAAATTCAACAGACAAATTGTGCTCTGCAGACAATTCGTGGATTGGCAGTTGTGCACATTCTGGTAGGGGCCAGCCACGGAGAGACTGTCGGTGTGGGGAGTACCAAGCAATGCAGTGCGTTTGTGTTTGTCCTGGGGTGAAGGGCAACCAGTGCCCTTCAAAGCTGGGTGTTAAAGGATGTTTAGGAGTTTGTCAGGTAGAAACGGCGATTGCAACATTCCAAGATATGATTCCTGTCACAGAATGGAAAGGAGTGTTAATTTGGGTTATTTCAGTTGTTGATCAGTGACATGAGGTTTTCACTTGGTTGTGTGGCTGAGAGAGAGAAGCAATGACAACTCTGTTTTCTAGTTTGGGGACCCAGAGAGATGACACTGCAGCCAGCCCAAAGTATAGGAGCCATCAGCAAAGGAGAAATAGAGGGAAACCACTGGGAGCACTGGGCTGGCTGGGATGGAGTTTGTGATGAGAACATTCTGGGCAGATGTCACTTCTTTGTACTAGAATGACCCTGGTGTCACTACAGATCCTTCTGGTCCAGTTACCTAAACTCATTCCCTACCCTCTTAATGAGCATTCATGCTCACAGGGAAATAAAAAAGATCGGATCAACAGGTCTGGGGGTTAAATATTATTTTGGTCAATGCAGAGGCTCAGGAATTTGGAGTGTCAGCAGACAGTCACTCACATTTCATCAGTGTGCTGAGGCTTCTCACCTGCGAGCTGGCTGCAACAGCGATGGACCTGTGGAATGTCTTTGTAGCCTGCATTCATCTGTTGCAGGTAATACCTACATGTCCCAAGTGTCTGCCACCCCAGAAAGTTCCTGGGTGCTAGGAGGCAGAGGATGGGAATAACAGTCATTCTCTGATGCAGCAAGCATTTATTCTATCACTGACTACATGCCAAGTACTGTCCTAGGGATGCACAATAAATAAAGCAAAGCTACTTCTCTCAAGGAGCTCTGGTTATAGTCAGGGGGGTGAGTGTGTAAAGAGGTAATTAAAATGAGTGTTATAAGAACTAAGCAGAATTAGGAGTCAGGTACAGAGGTATTACAGAGCAGGAAGTGATTAATTCTGAGGAGGATGAGGGGTGTCCAGGGGAAGCATCCTGGAGGAGGTGAGGCAAAAGTTTGGGAGGATGCCTGGATGGACACTTCTTCAGACTGGGAAGGTGGTGAAGGGTAGCCTGGACAAAGAGCATGGGGAATTTTCAACAGTGTTTACTTCTGAGATGTTCAGTGGGTGAGGGCAGTGCGCTGTGTCGGATGCTGTGAAGAGACAGAAATAAGGTTGCAAACACATTTGGACAATATGTTTAACTTACAGAAGGAGGAATTGGGGGCAAAATGATGAAATGCAGCCAAGTGGGTATAACTCATCCATGGGAAGCGTGTGCATCTAACATCAGCTGTTCAGAGATGGGTTTGTGAGTTTTGTGCATGTGGGGGTGGGGCTTCAGTAGGAGAGGGCTCTGTCAGTGCAGCCCCAGATGAGAAGGCTCATCGTGTTGGGGCGGAAGGCTGAGGGAGCACTGGGGGACCCTTCCCTTCTCTGTGAATTCCAAGGATGGACAGGTTTAGCCAAGGTATGTGTGTCTGACATGCATGCAAAGAGAGGCATGAAAAAGACAGCAAGGGGCTATTGAGTGTAACTTATTCACATGGTTGACACTTCCCCCCATTTTCACTGAGTTGCAGTCAATACAGAGCTCTGAATAAGTTTAAGGTGTACAGCATCGTGATTTGACTTCCATGGATTGTGAGATGATTACCACTTTAAGTGCAGTTAATATCCATCATTTCACATAGATATAAAAAAGTTTTTTCTTTGAAATGAAAACTCCCTTAACAACTTTTAAATATACCACGTAGCAGTATTAACTTTGGTCATCATGTTGTACCTTGCATCCCTAGTACTTATTTATCTTCTCTTATACCAGGAAGTTTGGACCTTTTGACCACCATCCAGTTCGCCTACCTCCCCTTCTCTTGCCTCTGGTAACCACTAATTTGATCTCTTTTTCTGAGTTTGTTTTTAAATTCCACATATAAGTGAGATCACACAGTATTTGTAATTCTAAGTCTTATCTCACTTGACATGATGCCATCCATGTTGTCAAGAAATGGCAGAATTTCCTTCTTGTTTATGGCTGAATATTCCATTGTACTTAACCCTCAACTTCTTTATCAATTCTGCCATCAGTGGACACTCATGTTGTTTATATATCAGTGTAGCCAATGTTTTAATTGAGCACTTACTTTGTGAAAACATAGGATGAGATGCTCTTAACAGTGATGAAGATTCTTCCTGGTTTCTGCCCTTAAAACATCACCACTTTGAGAAGACAGGTACACCAATTAGCAGAATAAATGAGAAAAAAGAGCTTGCAGAAAGGGCTTTTGAAAGACAAAGGAAAAAGTGATAGATTGTAAAGGGGTTGAGAAAGAGGGACTGGAAAGTCTTCAGTTCTGTCTCCTGCCCATCCATGAGACACTAAAAACATTTTTTAAATTTTGAAATAATTTTAGACTTGCAGAAATGTCACAAAGATAGTATGTAGCTCCTGCCTACTCCTCAACCAGCTCACCCAAAGGTAGCATGTCCCACAATGTCCCCACGGTGCAGCCACCAAAACTGAGAAGTTAACATTGGCACGATGCTACCACCTAAACTATACGCTTGATTCAGATTTCACCTGTATTCCCACCGGTGTTTTTCCTCTGTTTTGGAATCCAGTCCAGGATCCCACATTGCATGTAGTTTTCTTATCTCCTCCAACCTGTGACATATCCTTGGTTTTTCCTTGTTTTTCATGACCTTGACTTTGGGAAGAGCACTAGTCAGGTAGGTTATAGAGTGCCCCCAAGCCTGGGTCATCTCATGGTGAAGTGGAGGCCAGGATTTTGGGGACGACTGACTGCAGAGGTGAAGTGCCCTTCCCAGTATGTCACATCAGGGAATAGGACATTAGTTTATCCCGTTTGGGGGGATGTAAACCCCTATCCCCTAGTTAAAGTGGTGTCTGCCAGGCTTCTCAACTGCTTTTCCTTTTGTAATTAACAGATCCTCTGGGGAGACACTGAGGTGAGACAAGGATCCTTTTTCTCCCAGACCGCTACACAGTCCACTGCCAGGCCTGGGCCTTGGCCCACGCGAACGGCCTCCTTCTAGAATCAGCACTGCTGCTTCCCAGTGGTGCTGTCATCCATCTTCCCGCAGTGGGCTCGAGAGAATGAGCATGCCCGCCTTGGATGTTCCCGGGTGGAGGTGGCAGGTGGAAAGCGTTGCTTTTATTTATGTAGGGAGGAAATGGTGCTTGGGGCTAGCAGTTTGTCCAAGCACACATTTCTAAATGAGCATCTATGCTTTTTGCTTTGGTGTTATGGAAGCAGCACTGAATTAGAGGAAGGGAGACCTGAGGCACTGTCTATTTCTGACAGTCCTTGGCTGTGTGACCCCAGGCAAGGAACTTGAATCTTCTGGGCCACAGCTTTCCTAAAGTGGATGGATTAGAGGATTAGTCCATTACTGGGGTGACTTTCAGCTCTAGAATGGTGGGATTTCCCCTGGGCTAAGATGCTAGCCCTAATGAGGAAAACTTAATTATAAAGGGGTAAAGAAGCAGATATAGAGAATATCTGGGTGTTATATGAATTTAGAGTCTCTGATAATTGAGACATCCGATAAGGGTGGTGTGAAATCAGACTAATAAATGAGAAGCAAATTGGTATTATCAAAGTCTAACAAAAGGATACACATCCGATTATACTGGATGGTTGTGAGGATGGACAAGCTCTTTGTGCTTCAAGAGACTTTTATTGTCTGTAGCTTTTCATAAGATTAGATTGCTGTAGATTGCTGGTAGTTACCTAATCTCGACTCCCCACTCCAGTATGGCCTCTTCTTTTGGAAGTATGCAGCCATCTCTTCCCTATTAGATTCTGGGCAACATCTTAATTCCTACCATATGGCCGTACTCTTAAAGCTAAACACGGAAACAGGAAACAACCTACTTTACCCATTTCTTTGCCAAAGCTAACCCTAGGCAAACAAATTCTTCCTCTCTTCTGCCAATGAAAATATATGTTCTTTTCTGGTGGGCATGTCACTTAGAAGGTGGCAACAAAGCCTGATTCAATTTAAAGCATGACTTTCCAACCTTTCTGATGTCACATAAGCATTCCAGCTTGTTAGATTCCCCCCTTCTCCGGTCCTTTTCTGCTAAATGACTGTTTTTCGCTTTAGTACTGCTATTTGCCTTGTGAGGTCTTGCAAGGCAAATAGCAGTACTTGGTTTAATCTATCATTTGAAATACTTGCCTGTACCACTTGCAGTTGGTATCCTTTCAGAAGGATGATAGAGCTAGACGTTCTTCCAGGAGATATGTTTTTACGGTAGGCTCTCTATATGTACCGCTCTTTGTCCTCAAACACGGCAAGACTAACTCACCATCACTGAGACACACATGATGGATTTCCAGCTGGGCTGAAAAACATGGGATTTCACTACTTCACTATTATTCTTTTGCATTTAACTCAATTCTGCTAATTGCCCTCTAAGATGATTGACTAGTTTGTGTGGGTTTATAAAGTGGCTACCATGTTTTGGCACTGCGATAGGTACTAGAAGACACAGGTCAATGTGTATGCCTTGCTTTCAAGGGGCCCACTGTCTATTAAGGGAGACAGTGAAAATAAAGAATTTCAGCCCTGGCTGGTGTGGCTCAGTGGATTGAGTGCCAGCCTGCGAACCAAAGGGTCACTGGTTCGATTCCCAGTGTAGAGCACATGCCTGGGTTGTACGCCAGGTCCCCAGTAGGGGCACACAAGAGGCAACCACACATTGATGTTTCTCTCCCTCTTGTTCTCCCTCCCTTCCCCTCTCTAAAAATTAATAAATAAAATCTTAAAAAAAAGAATTTCAATAGCATGTACTACATGCTGCCACAGACATGTGTACAGAGGTAAGGCAGATGAAGGAATTTTTAACCTTCTCTGGGAAAGAATTCAAGGAAAGCCTTTTGAAGTACACAGTGTCCAAAGTGGATTTTCTAAGATAAGTAAGACATAACCAGGAAGAAAAATGGGAGAAGCACATGAACACCATTGCTGCGGAACCCAACCAAGCTATCTAATTGGTCCGCACCGATGACCCCAGGACCTGGTAGGGCTCCAAGCACTTGAACTGTGCAGGATATTGCATAGTTTAATTAGCCTGTGCATAAAATCCTCATAAACTGCTTTAGAAGACCATGCTGTCTGAGTTAATAGCAAGTATTGTCTCTCCGAAATGGGAAATATGTGGAGATAGGCTGGATAAAGAAAGTCCACTTATAATTAGAACCCGTTTGCACTGATACTGACCTGCCTTTGTTTTCCTTGCCTTCTCATGTCCTTGTGCCATATTACCTGCTATGTCGGTAAGCCAGCCATACTTGTAGTGTAAAACAAATACTGCATTCTCATTAAGGCAATAATTGTTTTTTCTACCTTTGTGTGTGTACCATCTTTTTATTTTCTAATTGGTAAGCAGGTGCAAGGGACCCGAAGATGGTCATCCAAGGGTCTTTACTGACCATATCCATTTATTGAACTGTGGAGTCTTTTGTACATTTAAAAACCATAATGAAAGCGCTCAGTTGGTCAAGTTGCCGTGCACCCATTGAGCATTTCCTGAATGTCAGGCCTTGTGCTTGGTCATTGGCTGTCAGAGACCTTGCTCTCAAGACTCCTTAACAGTCTTAAAAGATATAGAGGGCTTTCAAGAGCTTTTGTTTGTGGGAATTATGAATATTGATATTTGCCATATTTGAACATATTTGCCATGGAGAAATATTTTTAAATATATTTATTTTTAAAATAATAAACCTGTGGCATCCAACATAAATAACATTGAAATAAAAAAAAAAACAACAACTATTTTCCAAAACAAAACAGAAGACAGGCATTCTTTTTTTTTAATTTTTGTAAATAATCTCTTTTATGTCTGGCATAATAGAAGACAGCTGGATTCTCAACTCTGCTTCTGCATTCAGTCTGTTGACACATCATGTCATGTAGCTTCTAGAAAAGTCTATGTCTTGTGATGAGTATTGTTATGAAAATGGTTTTGACCTCATGGGTTTCCTTGAAAGAGTCTTGGGGACCCCCGGGGTCCATGGACTGTACCTGTAGGAACTGCTTTGCTAAAGGATGCCCTCACTTTCAAGAGAGTGGAGATGCCGAAACACTAGAAATGGCTTGAAAGGACCATGAGCAGGCAGAGCTGCAAACTGAATACCTCCAGTCTATACTACAGTTCAAGATTAGTCAGTTGGTTAGAGCATCGTCCCCATATGCTAAGGTTGCAGGTTCGATCTCCTGCCCAGGCACACAGAAGCAACCAATAAGTATATAAATAAGTGGAATGACAAATCAATGTTTTTCTCTCTCTCCCTCTCTCACATCAATCGATAATAAAATAAAAATAATTAGTCTGTGGGTATTTCATGTGACTGTGTTTC
The DNA here is from genome assembly GCA_004027475.1 of Anoura caudifer. Taxonomy (NCBI): domain Eukaryota; kingdom Metazoa; phylum Chordata; class Mammalia; order Chiroptera; family Phyllostomidae; genus Anoura; species Anoura caudifer. Next base: position 48,582 of record PVKU01005526.1, on the reverse strand, counting down.
TGTACATTTGAATCCACGTAACAGACTATATGTGTTTAGGTTTTCTTTGTGCCAAAGAAAAAAATATGTGGGCGAGGGAGGATCATGGGAAAACATTAAATAATGTGTTAGGTATACCAAAATGTTTCATTCCATCCAAAGACATTTCAGAAGTTGCATATATTCTACATAGTTAGCTATTCAAAAACTGTGTCATTGATTTGATATTTCTGTTAATCAGATGTCTCTTGGTAGTTTTTTTTGTTGTTCAGTTATATGTAGGCTTGTTCTCTATTTTAACTAATTGGAAAACTGGATTTTCCTGTCCACTTTCCTGTGTATTTGTAAAGTGGTGTCATCATTTGTAGTTTCTTCATAGAGAGAGTATCTTTAAGAAGCATTTTAGAATGATTGTTTATTTCAGAGTTAAATTAGTCAAAATATCAAAAAGCTTTTCCCATGATACTTTGGAAGCACTTATAGACACAGTACTCTATCAATATTTTTCAGTATCCGTGAAAGAAATGGGTATGAGTATTCTAGATAAAATTGATATATTTATCTGTACTTCTCAGCTCATAAAATGGAATTTGATCACTTTTGAATTATATTTTGAAATATTTACAGCAAAGTATTAAAAATGTTCTTAAAGTTAACTAGGGAGAAAAGATGAAAGACTTAATTTCTTTGGACCTGAATAATTCAAGTTGAAAGTGTCTATATTCAATTTTCCTTGACTTCTGTTGGTTGGTTTGGGATTTTTCTTGGCCCAGGATTGAATATTTCACGTCACTTTGGGGAAGTCAGGATGTATCTAGCTTTTTAACTAAGAACCCAGATTTATATTTGAATGGATTTAGAATCAAAGGATTTTGAAAAACACATATTAGGTCCATTTCTTTTTTTTTTTAATACCATTAACAGAGAATGAGAATATTCTATACACACTGCCCAGTGAAACTTTGGAAATCTTTCTGAAAGCTGAGAAAATGGAAGGATGATTTTTTTCCTCCCTTGGTTTTTGGCCTTCCCCTTCTTTCTTTTCCTCGCTTTCTCCATTCTTCCTTATAGATTTTTTCATTCTTTATAGTTCCCCTTCCCAGATTGGCAACATTCAGATGCGCATTAAAATGTAAAAACAGTGACATGAAGGGTACCGGGCCCTGGAGCTGACAGCAACCTTTTTCACATGCTGGTGAACATGTGTGCGGCCACGAATTAGTCTTCGGCTCAATTGTTTGTAGCAATAATACAGTGATTTATAAAGTTCCCTTGCAAAACAAAATCTGGAGTATGCAGACCACACAAATTACAAACATATTGAGAGATGTAGGGTAAAAAAGCCAAGCCCATTAATATTTCTGAAGACAGATTTCTGGAAACACAAGCCTCCACTTACCTGCTTTACTAATTGCATTTTCCTTGAACCACCTCCTGCTCGCTTGGATTTTCTAACCTTAACTTGGAGACGCAAATCCTCCTCCTTTGCTGGGAATAGCATTAATTGTGGGTGCTGAAATGTTCTAGACTTAAACGTCAGAGCTCCTTCTGTCACTTCACAGAAGGCCTGTGATAAACACTGAGTGTTCTGTGTGGGGATTATCTCTTCAGCATTTTTAAAATCTTCAACCACCAAAATCATGTAAGGCCAACTAACCTTGTTCCCTTCTTCTTCAGCAACCCTCTGGCCCCCACACCTGTGGGAATGGGCATTTCATGAATGGGTGAGAAATGTCCCAGAGGCTGGTAACATGCTAGTGAAAGGTCATGACATATAAAGCATGAACATTCCTATCCAAACCTTTGTGCCTCTTTTACTCGTGTATGAATGCCAGCCTATTTTCTATAACAACAGTAATAGTCGCCCTTTCATACTAAGTGCTACTGTGTACCAAGAGTCATATGAGGCACTTGACAGGTATTGTCTCATTTAATTGTGAGTTGGACTATTCTGTAAGGTATGATTCTTTGCCCATTTTACAGATGATGAAACATTGGCCTGCCCAAGTTCATGCTGCTTAGTGTGCAGGTTTTTAAGCAATCAGTAAAAACATTTCATTTTCATAGACTGGTTTACTTAAAGAGCTGGCCATCTGGTACACCAGAAAACGGAACCCACTCTCAGAAAACAGAGTGTTCCCCTAGTCACTGCATTTAGGCGATCCATTTTCATTTTGATCCACATAAAACCAAATGAGTTAGAGGAACCCCCAGCCCAAGATGGCAGAGTTCATTGCTTAAATGGCAGTAGGGTGGCTTGCAGAAGGCACACCCAGCAATCAGACTGCCTGCCAGTAAAAGGAAGTTTGAACACATTGTACAGCCGCCCGACTGTGGAGTGCTGTGCATCACTGAATGGGAAGGAACCATAGCTAGTTGACTTGGGGATATATTCAACATATGCTAAGTGATAAAAGTTTGAGAAATGAATAGATGTGTGTGTTCATCTTGTTAAGGACTGAGAGTGTGTGTGTTTGTATCGATGTGTGTGAGTTTAGGAACTAGTGTGATGAAGTACAACTTGTACACACCCAGCTGTTGACTTGTACATACCAACCTCTCTAGAAGGCAGGAGCTTAGGGTTAGGGTGAAACAGGAGATGCTTATTTTCTTTATGTAAGCTCTTACTGTTTTTTTGCTATAGTGATCCTATTGTGTGTGTGTATGTATGTGTAATTTCTTAAAAAGAAAGAAATCAAGCCTGACTCACAGCAGGAAGCATGGATTTGAGCCTCAGCTTAGTGGTTCATTAGCTATGCGACCTGGGCCAATACCTAACTACTGTGGGCCTCAGTTTCCCCATCTTCAAAGGAGAGAATGGGACCTAGGATGTTGAGAATCTCCTTGGCCTTTTGGATTTTGGGAACCCGGTGAAAGGCTGTGCTGGCGAGGCAGCTAGGCATCTGTGCTCACGGCCAGGTTGAGCCTACAGCTCTGAGGACTGAGGACAGGGCTTCTGTAGGGTCTTTAGTTGAAAGAGTCCCAGGCACACTCAAACTATTGCCTGAGGACTCTGTGCTCTTGGCAGGGTGAGCTTTCAGGATGAAGCACTGTCCTTAAGTGCTTCCCAGCATCCAGAGCATAGACCCAGAGCCTTTCCCTCTTCCACTAGTATTTTGATGTCATTGCTTATCCTCTGTAAAGGCGTACAGATCTTCTTGTTAAAAAATTAGCAGAGTAGTTAATTAAGAACCTCAGCTTTCCAGTCAGACATATTTAAGTTCGAATTCCAGCATTGCTAACTGTGCAACTGTTGGCAAGTTATTTAACTTCTCTGAGCTCAGATTTTTTTTTTCATCTCGAAAGTGGTGATAACAACACCTTAGAGAGCTATTGTAAAGATTAAATATTATGCATACAAATTGAGGCTGCAGTTTCTGGGACGCAGTAAGTGCTCAATAAACATTAGTTGGTAATCAGTAAAATCTGTCCCCTAGGGAACAGATGCAAATTGAACGTGTGGACCTGGATGGCTGAGGCTGACTGGAGTCTGGGAGGTGCGATAGGGCGCAGGAGGCACGGGCTTCATTTCAGGTCTGACTGAGGTGGGTGATCATGATGACAAATGCAAATGTTAAACCTCTGTGTCAGGTTTGTTACAGAAAGTTTTGATCACAGGAATACTAGTTCCTGAGGAGCATTTGTCCATTATTAATCCTGGATCACATTTTTAAGGAAGAAAATGAACCATCGCTTTTTTTCTCTTTGTTTAATTCCTGTAGAAGCCTCTCTCCCTCCCCTTGCCTTTCCCTCTATCTGTTGGTGAGGGAAGGAGTCTGTTTCTAGTACAGTGGCTACTCTTGGCCTCCAGTGACAAATTAGACCTTCTAATCCTTATTGAAAACCTTCCATGGCCAGTGGGAAGAACAGGGGGAGCAGAGAAGGTTAGTGAGAACCAGTCCTGTTCTTACAGAGCGTACAGCCCACTGGGTCAGACCAGGGAACAGCTCTCCCAGAGAAAAGGCGGAGTGTGAGCAGGGTGCTGCAGGGGCAGGTGGGACAGGACAGATTCTAACATGAGGCAGCAAGCAAGGCTTCGCAGAGGAGGCCTCTGAGCTGGGGCTGGGAGGAAAGGGTGAGACATGCATTTCAGGCTGGGGAAAGGTCCTGGGCAAAGCACCAAGCTGAGATAGTTGGGAGTGTGCCTGTCAACGGTGTGTTGTGAAGATTAGAGTTACGACCGTGGATGGTCACAATCAGATGGAAACGTTTCTCAATCTAACCTGCCAGTCAACATATTCTCAGGAGCCTGAAACAAGTGCAGTTTCTCAGGCCTCTCACCTATTGATTCGGACTCTGTGCTTAACACAGTTCCAGAAGATGGATTTGGAAAGATAGTGAGGGCCAGTTCAAGGGGAGCTTTGAATGGTCATTCTGAGTTTTGAGTTTATTTGACTTTATTTCCCAGGGCAACATTTTTAACTGGCTATTTTTGTTTGGTGCTAGAAGAATCCCACTGCAAATGATATCCAGGTGGTCCTAGGTCAGTGGTTCCTAGGGTGAGGTGTGGATTAGATAGGGATCCGTGAGGACTTTAATGGGACCCTTCAAGCTATTTTGGGTGTTTTGAAAAATCTAAAGTGAGTTATGCATTATCCTTTAGAAGTTTGTCACTAGTTTGGCTAGTCCTTTCCTTGGTCTGTCTTAACATGGATTAACATGGATCAGATAGGGCAGCCCAGTGCAGCGGTTGCAAGCATGGGCGCTGGAGACAGATCGGAGATTTAGACTTATCCCACTGCCTGCCCCCGCCAAATGCTCCAGCAAGTTCATTCACCTGTGTGCTCCGGCTTCCCATGTCAAGTGGGGATAGCAGCAGTGCCTGGCTCGTAGAACTGGTGGGACCGTTCCGGGAGAGGATGTGTGCATAGTGCCTGACAGAGATGTGCAGAAAATGTTATTTCTGTTAAGCTGTCTCATGGAAAAATAATTATAAGTGACTATGTAATTTTGTTTGGTAGCAAAACTCAGGGGAAATAATAATAATGGCAAAGGGTCCGCGAAGGTGAAAAGTGTGGAGGGCTTCTCAGAGGGCTTGTTTGGACACAGCATCCAGAGCGGGGAGCAGGCGCATGCCTTTCTTCGCTCCCCCGGCCTAGGGTGGAGGCTCCTCAGAGGACCCTCACACTTAAACTCAGCCTCTGGAGGGTGATTTATCCTGGAAATGGTTATAACAGAAAATAATAGAAAATTACTTGCCAGGGGAAGAATCAAATGAGTGTATATTTACTTTGGGCGCTTTTCCCATTGCACCGGGTTAGTCTGCCAAGAAGTTAAAAATAGCAGTGATAAGCAGTCTGTGAATCGGCCCCTATTGGGGTGGCAGGGGTCAACTGAAAGCAGGATCGTTCCTCTGGGCTCCTGAGCAGGCCACTTTGTCCCCTTTCACTCTGTCGAGAGCCTTTCTCGCAGCTTCTGTTGGCTGCTGTCCTGTGATCTGAATCCTCTGCCTAGTTTCCCGGCCTGTCCTATCAATTCCTCAGACTCGTTCTAGGCAGCCTGTGTTAAAACAACCAGCTTTGGATGGCCGCATGTTTTAAAGACACTATTTATAACCAGTAATTTATGTTTTCATGATACTGCATGTAGCAGCTGGTCGCTGTGCCACTGTAGTAAGGGAAGAATGAAATACACGGTATTTATGCGGGTGGCTGTAGCGTTTGTCATTTTGTCTATGGATTGCTATTGTAGGAAGCGTGTAAAATTGCAAAGGGTATTTTTTCCCCTTAAAGATAAACCCTAGCGTATTAAATATTCATCAGCTGTGTAAGAACACTATACCATCTTTTTGTTTCCTTCATCCTTATTTTTTCATGGAAATATATTCAGATGTCTACACTCTGTATTGTTCTCATAAAATACTCCTCATTGCAACTGGTCCCCTGAGCAAAACGGAAAATCTTTTATCAACAGCTGTTCCCAAATATGCTTGTGAGCATGCCCTTCAGCCTGTAGGGTCACAGCTCAATAACGCCACTAGCACCCTGGAGGCCTTGGCTCCCCAACTCCTTGAAGCCCTGAAAGCTCGTGACTTTGAGCTGTGGGCTATGTGTTGAGAATTGGTGGCCTGAAGAACCTTTTGCCCTTTTTAAATAGTTGTTCTTGTCCTCTGCTGCCCTCTGATTTCCTAGGGCAGTGTTGGGTGTCTTATGTTGTATTTAGTATTTCATCATTTGCGAAGTTGCAGACTGGGAGAACAGGTGACCGGGGCCTGTCTTCTGAAGATGTGATAAAGCCAAGGCTACTGGCCAGAGCCCCCTGCAGGAACTGCAGGGGAAGTGAAGGAGCTGGTGTAAGTTGGGGGAGGGGGGCGAGAAGGAGGAGGGGATCACCGCCATCTCTCTGCCGAGCAGCATCTGTCCAGTGGCCCTCACAGCTCTGAGGAAATCAACAAGTGGGAAGAGTGTGTGGTGACCAGTGAGGGTGGATCCCGCACATCTGAGCTATGTCTTCTCCTCCAAAGAATTCATCTCCAGATGACTCCAGAACAGTGGTTCTCAAAGTGGACCTGGCTCACAGTGTCCCCAGGGTGCTTATTTGAAATGCAAATGAAGGCGTCCTGATGTCTGGGAGTGTGCCTCCAGGTGATTCTCATGGGTGCTCTGGGTTCAGGGGCACATCCCATCCCTTTCCCGTTGGGCTCTCCTAACCCTCGCAAAATGACTAGGGCTGTGCAGAACACAAGAGAAGTATGAACCTGCTTTCTGCCCAGAAGGAGTGTATGGGGCGGCCTGGTATACTGCTGATGGCCAGGGGACATGGGAGCCAGTAGGTGGCCAAGTCCTGGTGCCTGGAAAGAGGACAGACAGGCTCCTGTGTCAGACAAAAGAGGTTCAGTCCTGCCTTTGCTCGTCACTAGTTGACTGACCTGAACAAATGGTGCAACCTGAGTCTTACTGTGAGGAATGAAAAGTGGTGCTACCTAGTGAGGACCCAACAAACCTTGGTTTTCAAAAATAGAGGATGAGGATATGAAACTCTAAAGGGATGTTCCTGGCAGTACCCAGCCCCGATAATACTCCCTTTGGCTCCCATTAAACTTAGAAGCACACGGTCTAAGCAAGCATTAACAACCACTTTGTCTGAGTAAGCATTAACAACCACTTCTCTTACCTACTAATGCTGGCATGGATACATTGCTAGAACCATGGCTGTCATCTCCGGGGAACTTTCAGGAGCCAGGCAGGGTCCTGAGGACTGTGTTCTTTTTCTGTATTTGCAGAACGATTCTATGAGAGAAAGGTGGTGGGCAAGTTAATGAGCCCCTACCAATGTCCTCCTGTGAACCTGTGAACCTGTTACTCCACCACAGATGTGATAAGTTAAGGGCCTTGAGATGGGAAATTATTCTAGATGATCTGGGTGGGCCCCGTGTAACAATGCCCTTCTAAGAGGCAGGTGGGAGGGTCTGAGTTAGAGGAGGAGATGTGGCGTTGGAAGCAGAGGAGAGAGTGATGGGAGTCTAGAGGTGGAAGAAGGGGCCGCCAGCCACAGACCGCAAGTGGACTAGAGAAGCTGGAAAAGGGGAGAAAATCTCCCCACAGCCTCCAGAAGAAACATATCCTGCCAGTGCCTTGATTGGAAGACTTCTGCCCTCCAGAACTGTAAGTACTGCAATATGTGTGTGTTGATCTAAGCCGTGGTAATGTGTTTCAACAGCCATGGCAAAGTGCAGTAATATAGGAAAACTGACATTTGACAGAGGGAACTGGGGATGAGAAAGACAAAGCCACTCTGCCTGGGTCACACAGCTAGGAAGCGGCACAGCGGGGAATCCTGCCCCACTCTGGCTCCAGAGCCGGTGCTTGAACTGTTCCGGGAGCAGGTGCCTTGCATAGTAGGGCTGCCTTCTTTTTTATTTTACTTGTTTGGTAGGGTTGGCAAAAAAAGGTTTATGTGAGACTCAACTTCGTGATGAAATCAGATGAGTTTTTCCTCCACAGTGCTCTATACTGTTAATGCGAGCTGTTTTCTTTTCTAAGGCAGTCTGGAAGGAGGGCAGTTTCTGGGGGTGGTGTTGAGGGAAAACAGGAAGGGGCTTTAGCTTCAGCTGTTTGAACAGGAGCCAAAGGTGCTTTTTCATGAAAATGGAAAAAATAAAATCCAACAACTAGGTAACAGTGAGGCTAAGAGCGCCTCAGAGTGGTCTGTTTCCCAGCTAAAGCAGGTTGTTAAGTTGCTACGTGGAGGTGAGGAGGAGGGTTGGGAAGGTGCTGCTCTTCAGCTCACGGCTCACGTAGCTAGTTTATACTCCAGGATCAGAGAGACAGGAGCCTGGAGAAGAGGCAGCAGAACTGGCTGCCAAGAGAGGAGCTACAGTGGGGAGGATGCCAAGCACAGAGGCATAGTCAGGACCCTGAAGAGCCAAGCTCTAGACTGAGTGTGTTTTAGCCTCAACGTCAATCCAAGGCCTGAAAGAATCCTAGACTTTCTCTGAATCTGTCTACAGGGATGCAAAAGGGAAAGGTCCAGAATTGAGGGTGATGGTGGTTAAGGCAAAAGGAGGCCCCATACAGGGACCACCCGAGCGGCCAGCCCTGTGCTGTTGGCTCCTGGGGCCAGGTGGAGGAGGCAGGCCAGCCCCCTACCTTCAAGGGTCTGCATCTGCCCTGGTAGGGAATACAGCATTTTCACAGATTCCTCTAAGGTAGAGCCAGCAGGATCGGGCCACAGGGAGGCACAAAGAGCATTGGGGGTTAGGAGGAAAAAGAAATCACACTGACTAACAAGGGGAGGAAAGAAATGACTAAGGATGGAGGGTCGCTGTGAGGCAAGCTCCATGCTAGACATATTCATACGAATTCTCTCATTTAGACAGTCAGAGACACCGAGGCAAATGTTACACAGCTTCCTAGAGTGAAGCTCAGAGAGGCTCAGTAATCTGTCCAACCATAGCAAGTACTCATCAGAACCAGGCCTGAGACTGGGTGTTGGGGTTTGAAGCTTGGGTGTACTTTCTATCTCATTGCATCAGCTCCTCCGGGGGGCAGGGCGGAGGGCCACAGAAAACTTTGTGTGTTATTTAAGGATGTGGAAAAATGTTCAAGAGGTACAGCTAAGTGGCTAATGCAGGTTATGTGATCCAGCTCTTAGTAACACCCATTTATCCTAAAAATATCAAGGTTAATATGTAATACATCAAGTGGCTACCTCTGAGTGTTGAAGTTTGGGCTATTTTGTTAAAATTCTTTTGGCTGATCGACAGTTTATGAATTTTCTACAGGGAACAATATTTAATATATTCATAAATACTAATAGAACTTTGGGCTTATAAATTCTTTTGGAGAAGTTTTTCCTGAACAAAGATTTCCAAGTATTTTAGAGATATCCAAAGGATGGGTGGGCCATTGGGGGATTTCCAAACATAACAGAAGAGCAAGAGCAAATGTATAGAAGTGGAGACTGTTAGGACTATTTTTACATCTGTGTGTATGTGTAGGGAATATGGATTCAATGTGGCTGTAACATGAGGACTGCGTAGGAGATTAGTGGGGGTGAGTGTGGGTCCTAGGGTGGTTGTTACCTTGCAGCGCCCTGAATACCAGGTTTAAGATTGGGTGCCAACTTTTGCAGATTATGAAAGACCTAATGTAGTGGTTGAGATGCTTTGCTAAAAGTAACACTTTAAATGTGTGGTAGAGAATTAAGTGAGGTATATGCTAAAGAGGTTGCCCTTTGATATAGGAAGTGTTGGGGAAAGTCAGCAGATTCCTGCCAGGCTGCTTCTGGGTTGTGACACACTATCACCATCTAGTGGTCACACAGACAAATTGTAGGGCTAGTGGGCATGGAGCCCTGGTTGTAGAGACTTTCACCAAAGCCAAAACTCCTAGTCACATCATCTATATCTCCAAAAATGTCTAAACCTTTATAAATATCTGGACAAAGAGTCACCTATTTCATTGTTAACTTGTGCATCTTTAATGATGTGGACATGTTTCTTTGAGTAACTCAAAATTCAAACCCAGTAGAGAGAGAAAGAACATTTGCATTCTCTGAATATACAACTATCTGGGTTCAGTTGGAAGCTGAGAGCACTCAGTAGCTTTGAGACCTGTAATGAAGGGGAAAAAAACCTTCTTACTTCCTACCAGGTTGGCATTTAAGAGATTTAACTGCTGAGCACTAGACAGCGGTGATTTTTACAGAAGTCCTCATTTCAGCTGATTCCACTGCCTGATTAGATGTTGTTACAAGGCCAGGATTTTGAACAGAAGAAGAGCTGGGGATGTAGCCGATTCTGTGATTTTTGTGTCACTGCAACCAATTTGAGACATCTTTGGGCAACTTGACTTTCTCATTCTGTGTTGTAATTGTGGGGATGCCTGGGCTTAAGTGAGTGTAGCTGGGCTCAGATAATTGTTGTTGGTAAGGGGGTTGAGGGGGCTGAGGATGGGAGGGGTAAATCTAATCGTGGAGACAGTGAGGGAAAGAGTCTTTTTACCACGTTAGCTTTTGGCAGGCGAAGTAGTTGTGGAAAAACACATCCGAGGAGCTGTCCTCTTTGTGATGGGACAGGCACTGTGCTAGGAGTCCTGAGGTCTGGTGTCCCCCCCTCCACTGCCATTATCTCTGTGTCTTTGGGTAAGATGACCTCTCTGAGGCCACATGTCCCTTAGCTGTAAAGCCTGGTTTTTATCTATGCCTTTCCTGTACTGTGGCGGTGCTCCATCAGACAGCACCGGGTGACTGTGGTGGGTATAGGTGTGCCAGTTATCAGTGGATGTGCAGTTTCTTTGAAGGGTCCAAGTGCTATGTAAGTTTTACTGCTTGTTCTCCCTCCGGCTCCCCTCCCCTCCCCCTCCTGTCCCTGTGCCCCTGTTCTCTGTGTTCCTGTTTCTGTTCCTGTTCTGAGCTCTGGCCCTGGCCCTTTCCTCTAGGAGATTTGAAGGGCAGGGGGAGGGGGATTATTCTGGAATTCCAGGTTGTGTCTCACTCATCTATTGTCTCTGAGTCCAGCCTTGGGCTCAGTCAAAGTTCTGCCTCTTAGGTCTCTATGACCTTGGGTAACTTATTTAACCTTTCTGGGCTTCATATGGTTTTTTTTTAATCTGAAAATTGAAAATCTATAAACTATACAGAGTTATTATGGCAATTAAGTGAGATATCTACAAGTGCCTGTATTAAGGTGCAGATATTTTGAATTTTTGTAAAGTGGGCCCGAGTTTAACATTTCTCTTTGCCCTGAACAATTACGAATGGGTCAACATTCTCACCTTTCATGTTCAGGAGGGGATGTAGCTTTCCTTTCTTTCATTTTCATGAATCCCCTGTTGCCCCAAGTCTTGTTTTTTTTTCCCCCACTTTCAGGGATCAGCACCCCCTGGCTCAGTGATCCACAGGACCTAGGGTTCTCCAGGCTGAGGGGTTTGTGGGACCCCAGCCCCCAACTCTGCTCTAGTCAGGCATCCTGCTTTCATTCTGTTTTACATATTAGAGCTTAGAATGGGATTTACTTTGGGTAAAGGCTCCTGAGCAAAAAAGAGTTTGAAAATACCAACCATTGGCCTTGCTGTAGGATAAAGACATTGGGTCAGAAGAAAGAATTAGGTACAAGAGTAGACTCTGGTGACGAGTAAAATACTCTGGGAATAGATTGAGATACACACAGCCACTTGTGAATTGGTGAGGAGATGGGTCTATGATTTCAGCAAGAAATAACCCTAAAGGATGACAGAGTTTTATCCACAATCAATTTTTTAACTGATGACAGTTTCCTAACCAGAAGCTTGTAGAAAACTGACTTCTGTCGCTGGGTGCTTGATGTGGTGTTGACGCGGGGGTGCTGCTCCCCAGGCAGAAGTGGCAGGAAGGTGGGAAGAACAAAACTGTGTTCACCGTTGTAGCTGTTTCTTCCATGGGGTTTGTGCGGAGGGCCTGCTGAGAGACTCAGGATGCCTGCCTGTCAGCAGGTGCTGTGCAGGGCGTGTGAGGAGCTGCCGAGTGGGTCTGGAGTGCAGGGTGGCTTAGGGCAGGACTCCAACTCCGTCTTTGCAAAGAGTCTCTGCTCTAAAATAAATGGCACAGTATTCCTTAGTGTCGAAGGGCACTCAGGATTTTGTGGTGTTGGTTTTGGAAAATACTCTGTAATTACCTTCGACAACCTTCTTTTTTCTGTGACACCTCTGTACCTCTCTTTTAATTTTTCAAAAATCAGTCTTTCAGCTTCTGGATCTCCTTAGCTCTTAGTAGGAACCTTCCATAGACTCTGCAGACCTGATACAGAGAAGGGTATTAATTTAGACCTTACTGATGCAGAATTTGTGATAATAGTGTCAGAGGTAGAGCATAAGTATAACTAGTTCTGCTCAAGAGGAAAGGGCTCTCCAGAGCAAGTTCGAGGGAACAAGGAGGTTGTAATATTGAAGAGCATGTAAAAGGATGTTCTAATTACAAATCCTTCTTGCCTTTTCATTAAAGCAGGACCTCTTCGGGGCCAGGTTGTGTTATGTAGGTCTGCAGTACTCCTCTTGATAAAAGAACAACACCTGATTGTTTAGGAAAAAGCAAACTTTTTGTCATTTATTCTGCTAGTCCTCCACCCACTTTTTCTCTGATCGGTCTGAAGGAGAGGGGCTGAATGCCTAGCCTCACCAGCAAATGCTGGCCATGCTGGGGTCTGAGACTGCAGAGAGACAGCATGTGGGAAGCAGCTTTAAAGTGCTGATGAAACCTTATACTCAAAGTCAGATAAAGCACATGTTAGTACATAATTAGGAATGCGCTCTCTACACGTTGCTGATCTGAGGCAGGTCACTGAGCCATCTGGCTACGTATTGGCTGTTCCAGTGATACAGGAACCTCCTCTCCCTTGAGCGATGAAATCTCCAATCACCAGAGCTTGTCCTCTTTCTTTCTTTCTTTCTTTCTTTCTTTCTTTCTTTCTTTCTTTCTTTCTTTCTTTTTAATTTTGTTTATTTTTGGTACATATGTATTTAAATGATCTAGCAGTTTATTGAGCCCAGCCTCTACTCCTACTGATTTGGACCAAGTTGGTTGATGTTACCTTGGGCAAGCCATTGTCTCTCCTGGAAGACTCAGTTTCTCCATGTGATTCACCGGGCAGATGGGAACAGCCCCTTTTTGGGAAGGAGCTCAGTGCTGACTTGCTTCTGTGCAGATATTCAAGGGTGCCCTGTCACATCATGATACTGGTGTCCAGACTTCGACTAATCTGGACCAAGTGCGCGCGCGCGCGCACACACACACACACACACAAATACATGGAGAAATAGATAACTGAAAACGGACAGGAGATTTTTTTCTAAAACCCCACTGAAATTGATGGAGGGAAGTCCTGATGTATAATTACATCAAATGTGTTGCTTTGGCTACTTGCAGCTGTAGGCATTGACTCAGTCATTCATTGACTTACATCCAACTTACATCGGGTCTGTGTGTCTTATGAGCTATTCTTCTGGGTACAGTGGGTGACACATAGATTGGAAGACCCATTCTGTCTCTATTAAATGGAGCATAAGACAATTCTGTGTTCTGCCACATTCCTCGGTAATAGCGGGCCTGTGTCTGATGCTGTGTTGAAGAACTGCAGTGTGGACTTCAGCACCTGGGAAATGGTAACAGAAACCCCAGCCATGAACTAGCTGAAGTAGCTTGTATATAGCTCACTGGAGGACCAGACTGTGTGTCTGCAGACCCTGTTGATGGCCTCAGCTCTTTCACTAAGTGTGGGACCATAGATAAGACACTTAATCTTCGTCTTGGACCTTCGGTTTTCTAGCCATAAAAAGAGGCAGCTGGTCTAGGTGAGCCTGCTCTTGAATTCTATTAATTTGCAGAAATGATTTGGAAATGTCAGGGCTGACAGACAGTCATGGCTTGCTTCTACCTTGCCCCTGTGTTACTCAGAGTTGGTGGATTTCCTTACCAAGACCACTCCAGCTGAGCCTAGTGTGGAAACTTCTGGACCATTAGCACCAGGAATGCCCCGAGTGCCAGCATCTCCTTCGTGAACCATCTAGTCCTGTGGCTGGTCTCCTGTGTCACCTGACAGGCTTTTGCCAAGACTGGTTTCTGCAAAAATGCACACTTAACCAAGGTGTTTCTTCTCTTGCTTTTTTACAAGTTTTCAGTTAGTGCTATAGGAAGAACAACATGAGCTGTTAGAGGCCTTTACCAGTGCAGTGACCTAGAACTGAGGACTGGACCATGTGGTCTTTAAACACAGCTGAGGACCCAGGGCACCTGTATGTGGGCCCTTATGGCAGGGGAAGGGAACAGGTTACCTTTCAGAGCAAATTAACAGAGGGCTGTGGAAACCTAGCATTACTGTACTGTGAAGTGTTTTTTAAAGCCATCTTTAATTTCTTTCTGACTACAGACAAAAGTGTATGCTTATTTTGGAGGAGAAAGCAACAATAAAATATCCTAGACATGACCAATTTTACATATTTGTGCACACATATAAATACATTTCTATCTATATTCTGGCTTTTGCATCAAACATGACAGCTGATGCATTTCTCTTATAATTAAAAATAGTTCAAAAACATGATTTTCAGTGGTCGCATAGAAAATCCACAATGGTCGTGGCACAATTAAGCTGTTACCACGCCGTATCACTGTGCTTTTGTTTAGACCTCACAAGTTGTTTTTTGTTGCTATTGTTTCTGAAGTGGCTTTGTAGGTAGAAAGACAAATATGTAACACATTTGAAGTTCATATTCACTGTGAGAAGAAATTGCATGTAATTAGCATATTTTAATTTTCCATTATAGCCACAATCTAAGATGCTTAATATTTAAAGATGCAAATAATACATAAGGACTTCTTTTGGAGATTCTATTTTTGTCCTTATGTGTGACCAAATCCAGTAATAGAGATAAAAACAGTGAAAACAATAAAACATTGAGAAGAGGTAGGAAGGGATGAAAACCGATGGTTATGGAACCCAGGCTGTGTGGATGCATGTACATCACCTCGTTAAGGTCTCACTGCCAGTTGGTGAAATATGTGTGGTTTATCCTCTGTCACAGAAGACAAAGCTGAGCTCAGAGAGGTTTTGCACTTGCCCAGGTAGATGTGGCTGGCAAAGGGCAAAGCCAGCATTTGAACCCAGCTGTGCCAAATCCAAAATATAACTTCCATCTGCATCATACCAGGCTGCCCAAGTATAATTCAACTCCGGCTCGAGGTCATTGTTTCCTGCTTCCCTCCCCTGCTCACTTGAAATCTGTAGGAAAAATTCAGGAAGAAAACCCTTGTTCCTTGGCGTTTTCTGTTCCTTGGAGCCACTTGTGGGGACCTGGGAGAGTGGGGTTCATATGGTGTCCATGGTCCCTCAGCCCGCCATGTACTTCTTTCCTACTGCTTCAGAGCACCCAGCTCTTCCCAGTTGCACAGATGAGACTTCTGGGTAAGAGGTTGCCCCCACTTTTGCAGCTCTGCCCCCTCCCACAAAATAGCAGAATTCATGCCTTGGTCTTCCACAGTGATGCAAGTGGCTTTTCATAGGGAGCTGGCTCCAAGCAGACCTGTGCTCACCCAGTGCACAGTGGGCTTATGAAATTGGTACATGCCCCTAAGTGTCCTCCTCAGAGTTCCAATGGAAATATTCATTTCTTGAATAGTTATTGTATTGTTTGGGCCTCAGTGAAAAAAATAATTATCTTTGTACCTGACTCTGCATTGTAACTTTCATGTTTTCATTGATAAAGACAGTTCTCTTCATAACCCCCTAAGAGTCCCACTCAGAGAATTCTTTCTGTGATCTATTATGATAGCTGCGAAGCGGCGTGCAGCCCTGAAATTCTCCACTTGTCACCATGTTTCTTATCACCTCTGCGGCCTGTGCACTCATCCAGTCATTCATCAAGCAGCTACTGAGCACCAGCTACAGACCAGGCATGAGGCTGTATTGCATCCTCACCCATGTCCCTTCTCAGCATTGGTCAAATGCTATTTTGCAAGGGAGTTTCACATTTATTTGAAGTAATAATATGAATTAACTTATTTACTGAATATTAAAGCTCAATAATAACATACTCTAGTGTGAAATGTAGTTCAACATTAAAACAATGCTGTGAAAAAATATGAAATGTAGCATGACCTTGTAAATTTATAAAAAAAGTTGTCTTTCTCACCTCAGTTACTTTACATATGGTACCTTAGGCTAAAGATCTCACAAGCTAATGTCTGTAAATGTGGAACAGCTTTTACCAGCATTGATGACTGGAGGTAGGTTCTTATTGCTTTGCTACTATTTTCTGTTTGTTTTTAACTACGTCTTGTTAGTTCTTAGATGACTGATCCCTGTCAGTAACATGAGAGCTTGTGCAGTATGTTGCTTTAACTTTGTATAACACTTTTCTGTCTTTTAAAAATTCTTTCCAGCAACCTTGTGATGCAAGTATGCACTAGTGTTCCCATTCTGTAGATGAGGAAACTGACATCATGCAGCTGCTGATTGCAGAGAAGGGACTGGAAGGAATCATTTTATATCTCAGAGTCTACTGCACGACAGTTTGATTTTTCAGAATTGTATGGGTCATTTGGTATATCTGTCTTCAGATCCTCACAAAATGAAACTTTTTCAGCAAACATACATATTCCTACTTGAACAAACAAATGCTTTTCATTCACAGTAGGAAACTGAACCTCACGAAATGAATTCGGTCTCTCTCTATGGACAGCTGCCCAAACTGGGAAAGCATACACAAGGTACACTTCGCCGCCACTGCACATTCCCAGTGCAGTGTGATTGGCGTGAAGGCACATTTGTACCCTCAGTCAATGTGTTGCCTAAACATATAAAGGCAATACAGTGTGGTATTTTGGAACACGATGTTAAGTTTCCTGATTGGAAATGTTCTTGAACTAAAATATCCTCTGTGAAAAGCTTTTTTGTGATCATAAAAAAAGATCAGCATCTCGCAGGTTACCCGATTTGCTAATTACTTAGAATTCAGATCAGGTATTTGTGATGAAATTAGCATGCAATAATCATCAGCTTTTGACAAGGGCTTCTGATAGAAGAAAGGGATGGCTGTAGATGATAAGGTGATAAGAAAAAAAGGAAGTCGATTTTCATGGTTAAATTTTATCACCTGGGTTAGATGATGGCTTAATGTCTTAATGATGTTCAACAAGAGCAGATGGATAAATAGGAAAAGCAGAGTCACTTTATGAGAAGTGTCTCAAATGGTGTGACTTTTCCTTCAAAAAGGCTAATAACTGGAACTCTCAATGTGGGCTGTTACCCCTTGCATTCTGTGTAGGAGGACCAGCAAGAGCTGGTTATTTTCCAATTAACAAAGGGTAGAAGGTGGTTCTTAATCTATTGCAGGCCCTGATTTATTTCTATCTATTTATATATGTCTCTGCTTATATTTATATATAAAATCCTCCATGCTTGCAGTTTCTGAGGTCTAATCTTAAGTGACTGAGGCTGACTGAGAAAAGACCCTACTACATTTGGGTCATGCCCTTCCCTTAGTGTCCTCTGTCTTTGGCTTAAGATGCTGATACAAATGTGAATGCAGGATGAACAATGTCCTTTTATCTTGTGACCCTCCCTGCCTGCCCCCACCTCTGCCTCTGTCCTTTAGAGGCCACATAGACTATGCTTCGGAATGACTCACCCTAAAAAGGAAGGGAGCTTTTCTAACTCTCGAGTTTTCATCAAATATTGTTTCAGCCGATGTAAACAGCTCCTGCAGCCATCCAAGACTGAGAGCTGTTTCTTAGCTTCTCTGGGCCCATATCACCACATTTGTACAGTGGGGGCAATAACGGTACCTACTGAAAGGACTGGGTGAGGAGTAAATAAGTGTCTATTTGTAAAGTGCTAGAAAAGTGGTTACTATACAGTAAGGCTCAAAAAGTGTTCATTCAATAAAGGCAAAGATCGACTGCTTTCCAGGAAGTAATGAGCTACCTAGCCATTTAGACATAGAGGGGGTCAAAATATTGTGCCTGTGAGCAGTAGTAGCTACTCTGGAGAAAGAATGGAAGGTGAATATCCAATTGATGCTGAAGATGGCCCATCTCCCACCAGTTGTAGAAAGTTGGAGAATCCAGGACTTGCAAAAACGTCCTGGCTGGTGTCCAGTAGAGATGACCTTTCTGTGAAGGAGAATGTCAGACCTTCCTTTAAGCCAAGTCAGAGCAGCACGTATTTCCCCACTGCCTGGAGCAGTGGAAAACTCCATGCTGTCACTTCAGGCGCTCTGGAGATCACATCTGTCAGGATGGAATCATTCATCCCACACTCTGTGGACAAGGGCTTGGCCTCGGAGCCCGACATGTGATCCATGCTCGTTTGGGGCAGTGGTCACGGCAAACTCTTTTGGAAGGGAATTTGGTGAGTTTTCCTACGAGTCAGTGTGCAGCTGGGGTTGGGCTTTGGCTTGTCCTCCCATGCATTGGACTGTGGCCCTCATGCTCTCCAGGGGCTGGGATTTGGCTCCAGCCAGGGAGCACACGCAGGCCTCTGAGGCCCAGCGTTGTTGCTCTCTGCAGCTTCACGGATTATGGAATTTTACTGATACGGGGTCTGAGGCACGGGAGATGTGCCTCAGTGCTGCTTTCGTTTTCACCCACTCATTCTTCTGTGCCTGCACTTTCCCATCCATTTATTCAATGGTCACCCATTATTCAATGGCTACTATCCAGTGATGGATAGTAGCCTGCTGTGTGTCTATCCCTAAATGCACTAGTAGGACAGATGTACATAAAGTTAATTTTTCTTCATTTGGTTATTTCTAGTTCCTTTCACAGTGCCTAGCACGTGGGAGGTGTCCCTTAAATTCTGGCTGTTTGAGAACAATGGGATAAATATTACAATAAAGCAAGATACAAGGTGCTATTGGAACCAAATATATGGCATTTGTGTAGCACAAATACTTAGTTTTGTCCAGTGTTTTTAACTTTACAGTTTGGTTTTATAGTCACTCTATCACTTTGTTTTTGCAAATAACTTTTAAAAATGAAAATGTATTTTTCTTTTCTTGATGGATTAAATACAGAGGAGCTAACTGAACTCCCCAGCGTCACACAGCTCTCTGGTTACCAAGCCCAATATGGAACCACCTCCAAGTTGAAGGTCCTTTTTACGTTCGTGGCACTGCTTACACCATGCTGAAAGGGCTAGTTTTCCCCTGAGAGGTGGTAGAACCCAGTGCTCCAGATGATGCAATATACTTCCATTTTGCTGAAGTGCTTGGTTTTCGGTCATTTATTTATTGAACAAACCTATGTTGTGTACCTACTGTGTGCCAGGCACTAACTAAAGTGTTCTGTGTAAGACTTACTACATGTGACATCTGGGGTTTGTTGGTTTGTTTGTTTGTTTGTTTGTTTTCCTGAAGCTTAGAAAAGGATCAGTTATGTTCTCCCTTGAAAATGTATCTTTGGGTCATTTGGAAGGGACTGGTGCTGGCAGCCCCCAGGTTCTTCAATACGATACCTTGCACTGTTCATCACAAAAGAGAGATGGTGTTGAGCTGAATCTGCCCTGGTTGTGTTTTACATTCTGGAAAATTCTTTTAAAAAGCAAAGCCTTAATATGGGCCAGT
Organism: Anoura caudifer; assembly: GCA_004027475.1. Lineage (NCBI taxonomy): Eukaryota > Metazoa > Chordata > Mammalia > Chiroptera > Phyllostomidae > Anoura > Anoura caudifer. Next base: position 29,068 of record PVKU01005526.1, on the reverse strand, counting down.
ACTAAGTCCTAGAAGTGTAGTCCTGAGCAAGTTTATTAACCTCTTGTCAACTTAGCTTTACCATCATGTGTGAAAGAGGTATCTGGAGACCCAGTGAGTTCCTGAGGGTCTTTCTATGCAGTGCCAAGCACTGGCTGTGTTTCAGGGCCCTAACCTAAGTGACTGCTCTTAGAATGCCATAGTTACCAAAACTGTCCTCCTTCCCAAACAGCCTCCACCTCCTAGGGTCTCAGGCTTCCTGTTTGCTTTTCACTCCCACAGATTCCTGCTGGGCTGTTCTCTGGCGCCATCTCTCCCTGTCTCTGGGGAAGATAATAGAGAGGAGCTGAGAAGGCTGCACGGAGCTGCCTCTTCCATGAGCTATTTTATGACTCATGTACTGTAGGGGGTGCTGGCCTGTGGGGGGGGGGGTGTGGGGAGAAGGGAAACTTCTCTTTGTTTCTTCCTTTCCACATAGAAGAAACAACTCAAGGATCCTACTATCTCTGGCAGCTGCCTCTTCCACACAGGGTGTTTGCAAAAATTACAAAACAAACTCTAGCATCCTAAAAAGGGTAACAGGAACAGATTTTTAAATATCTGAATTCATCTCTTCTGACTATTTCCCACCTTGTTTTACCCCCTTTTTCTTTGCTTTATTTTCTTAAAACAAACAAATAAAAAAGTGACAGGCAGCTGGCTTTTCACCCAGTAAAGAATAGGAACATCTCTTTGGCTTTGCAGCAGCTCATGAGATTTCTCTTCAGAAGTTTCAGGGAATTTCGTCCAGAAATGACTTGGGTGAGGAGGGTAAATGTTTGCAGCTGGATTAACACTGCCTGTTGGGTTCTAAAGCATCAATGGCATCTTTCTATGTATAATCCCATCCTGCAGGATGCAGAGCCCAAAAGGTACTCCTGCCTTGGCTCGATGACAATGCCAGGGTCTCCCTTCACCTTGAATGTGGGGAGGAGAAAGAGCCGCTGTGGTGAGGTGCCTGAACCCTGGGCCCTGCGCCCGGTGATTCACCACATTCTCTGCATCTAAACACATCATCAGCTTTGTCAAGTTTCTGCTGTGGTTGGATAATTAATGTTATTGGAGGACACGGTGAATTTTTTCCTCTCACAGCTGAAGATGAGACAGAATTTCTCAGGCATCACACACAAGTGTACTTTGCTTAATCTTTCCCATTTGAATGATCTTCGTTGCCTAATAGAGCCCAAGAACCCCTCCAAAGATCTTTCCATGCCTGAGGCCACAGCTCCCCAAACACGCAGCATCCGTTTGAGGAGGGAAAACCAAGGAAGTCTTCTAGCTTTACTTTTTAAACTTTTCTTTCTCATTCTCTCTTTTTCCTTCATAATACGGAAACAGTTTTGGTGCCTTCTCTTGATTTGGATTTGGCAGTGTTTCAGGTTCACATGCCTAAAGAAATATTCCTTCTAACGTCTTAATCCAGGGAAGTGGGAAGTGATGGCGTCCTCATCATTGCTGCGCCCACAGATCGCCTTGCTCAAGTGACACCCTCTTCATAATGTGAGAAGCAGAACCGTCGTCGTTCTTCCATTTCATAGCTCACACTCCACTCTTGAATCAGCTGACAATCTCAACATGTATTTTCTGACATCATACATGGCAGACATAACCAATGACATTTCCACGGAGGACGCGTGTCCACATGGAGGCATAGACGTAATGGGTGTCCTGGCTCTGACACCTCTGTTTTTTTCCTGTTCAAGGAAACATGCTGAATGGGGGGCTGTGAGAGGGGCTTTATTATGTGATAACCTTCCATACCACTACTTTCTGTAGGAGAGTGTAACTACTTGGAAACTAGAATCTGTACTGTTCTTAGCCACAAATGGCTTATGACACATCTGCAATGGCAGGTCATTGAGGCCCACTTCTGTCCGTGCCAAAGATTTTTCTGTGGACCGCTTGCCCAGAAGTTTGATCGGAAGTAAAGTGCTGTGGTTCACAGTTTCTTAGTAGTTGTGTTTTTCACCTTGAAAACAAGGGCATGGGAAAATTTTCGGGGCTGAGAGTCAGGGTGAGCTGCTTGGTATATAACAGTTGAGAGGTGGCCCCAGGGAAGTCTGGTATGTACGTTTTGAATCAGCTTATCTGTGGGTCCTTCCTATGTTACCCTTCCCTTTTGTATCTCTTCCCATCTCGTAAATAGGATATGCTAAGAACGTCGTTCAAAGAGTGAAGCAGTTTTGTTAGTGGGAGCAGCATCTTCAAACTGAGCTGTGGGCTTTGGGGAGGTGAACTGTTGAAGTGGGCATGAGAAAGGGGTAAGTTAGAGCCTTAGTATTAAGACATGAGGGACAGATGGAGAAAGAGTTTGGTTAGGACTTGTGGGGTATAAGCGTCTGACCCACCCACCGATCAAGCAGAGCCCCCTGCTTTGTGTCAATAAGCTGTATGAACCCACTGCAGGCTAGATGTCCACGGGGCCAGAAGCAGCTTGGCCCTCAGACTCTGCTCACTGTGAGAGACCAATAAATGCTAGCTGGCATGAGTGATAATGGCTGAGTCCCACTGCAGCCTGGGCCTCCATGTCATTGTGAGTCCTTGCAGAACACTTTGCTCCTGAGGGTTCTGAGCAATTGAGGAGGGAACCCATGCATGAAACCCATAGTCCAGAATGCACAAGGTCATTACTGATGCATGTAGCTATAGAGAAGGGTTGTGGAGCTTTAGAGCCGAAAGAAAATTCAGAGCGTGTCATGCCCGAATCCCCTCATGCAAATCAATTAACAAAAATTATATAGCCAAACATTCACATCGATGCCCTGTAATTAGTAACTGGAGTTTGAGGTGCTCAACAAGGTAATAAAGCCCATTAGCAGCCATCAGACCCGTGGAGTCTCCCTGGCACAGCCAGTGGGTTAGCAGCTGCTCACTGGATGAAGTGGTTGAAAGCAAGAAAATGCCATCTCTCCGGGTATGTTGGGCCTCATCCAGCCTGGGCCAGTCACACTTGCATTTCCTTTCCTGGTAATAATTAGCAAAATTTTCCTCATTTGCCTGGGGATTGGATGGGGATCAAAATATTGAGGGGCAAACCATCCTATCCCAGTTAAGGAGTATATAGTGTAAGCCCATTTGAACAGGATGTTAAGCAAAAATGGGTTCATCATGCCATTATTCCAGGTTAAAGGGCAAACTCCTGGGCAGGCATTGAGACCCAGCCCCTTGGGGCTCCAGCCTGCCGTTCTACAACCCTCTCCTCCTAACCCCTCCCATGCTCCAGGTCCCAGGGCTTGTTGTGGATGTTCCAGCCCTCTCTGCACTCCCATGATTCTCTCTCTGATGTGATTCTCTGTCAGGATGCTTTTCTGCCATAGTCTACTTGTTTACATGCACACCTGTTCATCCTTCAAAGGCCAGTTCGACTGTGAGTTGTCTCCTCCCCTAAATGTGTAAGGAACACTGATCGCTTCTCTGTCCATAGTGCTTTGTCCACCTTTCTTACTGCTTATGTTAAAGCATTCTTATTCTTATGAATTTCTTTCTTATCTGTAAGTGCTTGGATGTTATGGTCTTGTTTTTCCCTCAACCTAGAGCCTGGCATGAAACAGTTACCTAGCCAATACCTCTGAATATATGGGTGGGCAGATGCATAGACAGATGTCCCAAAAAGCTGCTCTCCTGGTTTTATTTTTTGTATAAATGTAAACTCTGTAAGGCCATAAATGTCCATCTGTTTTGTTCAGTGCTGAAAGCCCCATCACCTAGATTAGTACTGAGCACATAATAGTTTCAATAAATGTTTGTTGATTGAATGAAGGAAGCACAACAAAATAATTAATTTTTTTAATTGATTTTAGAGAGAAGGGGAGGGAGGAAGAAAGGAATAGCAATGTGAGAGAGGAACATCAGTCGGTTGCCTCTCACACACACCCTGACTGGGGACCAAACCCACAACCTGGGCAAGTGCCCTGACCAGGAATTGAACCCATGACCTTTCCGTTTGTGGGATGACTCCCAACCAACTGAGCCATACCAGTCAGGGATAGAATAATTTTTTAAGGGTTTAACTAATGACGATACTAACCGTTTGCTGACATCTTTTATGGATTTAAGGAGGATCCCTCCTAGACCTGTAATGACTCTTCCTCACAGGGCTGGCAGAGTCGTCCCCGTCCTCAGGACTGCGTGTTGGCACGTCCTTCTTGTAGCTTCTTATCGACAGTTGGGCAGTAGCTCAGCTGTTTCTCCAACTTAGGAATTGGGGAATCTTTAAGGGAATGTGAGCATGTGTTCACTTCAGAAAAATGTCCATTTAAAATGTGTTTATAACACTTACTTTTCTGCCACTGCCTTTCCTGGTTTATCATTCTCTACCAGGAGACATGGGGGAGGAGGCGGGAGGTGCAGTTGTTTGCTTTCGTTTGCATATCGAGGAGAGAAGCTATTGAGTTGCAGAGAACATTTGAAATAGCACTGGAATTTTTGCCAAGCTACTCTGACTGGCAGCTTGATGGGGAAAGATGAGCAGCTATTTTCACCAACTCTAAAGCAAACTGGGCCTTCTTACAACGTGAGTATGGCAGATGGAAGACAAACCACGTGCTGACAGGGGACATGGGAACTGGAGAGCAGGCCACGTATTCCGTTCATCGACTTTGCCCCGCACCTATCAAAGCACTCTGCTTACAGCAGGCTGTTAATAAATAGGCGCTACATGTAAAGTTAATGTTTTTTGAGTTTCATCATCAAAAAAGTATTAGGAGTGTTAGAAGTCAGATATTTGAAACTTTCCATTTAAACATGGAAACGATAGTGCCCAGAGAAGAAAATATTCAGTACAAAGTGTCACAGGTCTGAAATAGTGAAGTCAGGAATGGTATGTAGTACTTATCCTGTGGGATTTAACTTGTGGGGTATTTGGATTGGTAATTACGAAATGGATAATAACGATTGCTCCAGTATATTTGAATCCAGGAGTGAGTTGCAGTCTTTTCCATTTGCCTACTAAGCTTCATTTGGTACCCAAATATTATGACTTGATAATAATTAGGAGCATTGTTCCATTCACATCTTCCCACAGGGAAAGGGGAAGGCACTAAAGAACATAAGGCAAGTGTCTGTTTATTCACTCATCCCATGTAGTGATTGTTTGTGAAGCGTACAAAACGGCACTTGGTGTCTAGTGGGAGAGCACTGGACAAGGGCTGTAGAGTTGAGGGATTCAACTGCTTAATGACTGTGCACCTTTTAACCACCTTGGAGTTTGATGTCTTCTCAACATTGGACTTGAATGATGTAGCCAAATGCAAAAGCTTTTACCTCATGTGCTGTCAATTGGTATTAACTGCCTGGCCTGCTGTGTTGAAAAGAAATTGGAGGCCACATTTAGGCATAGAGTAAATGGATGCTGTTCTTGATTGGCTGGCGATGTCTGCTGTGGACAAGGGCAGGGAGTCACAGCATGTGTGCAGCTTAATTTCTGTCCTGGGCCAGATCATCTGTGCAGTTATAACGCCTGTGTACTGTTGTTCCATAAAGTTGAGTCTTTGCCGTCTAAGAACTTAAAACTGCTGCATGTATTCTTGGTTCTGTGCAATTTCAAGATTAAGGCACCTACGGGCAACTGAGGCAGTGTAATGGTGATAAATCCCTGCTTAAAAGCAGAGAAATGTCAGCATTCTTGCAAGCACAATTTCTTTTTCATGCCTTTGATCCTAAACAAAACAAAAGAAAAAGGGTGGCTTTCCTTGGTCAGTCTAGTTTCCATCTATGCCAGTGAAGACTTTTTAAACAAATCCAAATGCACCAGTAGAATTCTTCCTGAGTTACTATTTAGCCTAAATGAAAGGTTAGTCATCTATGCCTCATTTCAGTGAAAACCTTGAATTTTTAAATAAGTCACATGAAGTTTAAAAATATAAGCAAGAGACTTTTTGTATATTTTGGTCTAGGAGACAGATTTAACTCCAGTTTGAAATTTTGTTTCATTAGGATGTTTTCTTTTGACTGTGGGTTTAAATTAAGGTTGTTATACATAACAGTGTTCGTACAGGGAGGAACAAAGAAGGTTGCTAAATGTGGGCCAGGATTCTGTTTCTTTGCATGTATTATCTGTGTATGTTCATTTCTGTGCAAATTATGGCTCTAAAATAATTATTTTAAAATTGTACACTCCATTTTAATGAATTGGGCAATTGATGTAGAGCTTTAGAAGTCCAGAAAGGATCAATCAAATAAGGCCAGTAAGCATTTCACAACTGACTTTCCAATAGCATATTTTTTTTATTTCTAAGAAATATGATGGAATGCCCCTTTTCATATATGGCTTATTATCAAAGAGAGTCATAGAGTGTTGAGTCATATGATACCTCCAAAAACATAAAAGCTCAAGAATTAATTTATTCTAGAAGGAGGATTTAGTCCTGTTTGTACACATACAGAGGAGTTTTACCAGGTATGATATTCCTAAATTTTTAAAAAGGAATGATACATTAAAAATCCTATAACATTGGATAGGGAAGGCTCTTTGGTTCTTGCCTCTTATTTTATTGGAAAGGTGAAGCTATTTCCTAAGACTTTTGCTAGTTATGGCAGAACTAGGCATTATGTGAGGAAATCATTTTTTAAAAGATTTTATTTATATACTTTTAGAGAGAGGGGAACGGGGGAAGAAAGAGAAGGAAAGAAACATCCGTGTGAGAGAGAAACATCAATTGGTTGCTTCTTGCACATGCAGCCCAGGCACATGTCCTGACCAGGAATCAAACTGGCAGCCTTTTGCTTTGTGGAACGATGCCCAACCAACTGAGCTACACTGGTTAGGGCATGAAGAACTCTGACTCCTCGTCCCATGTTTGTTCTTTGCTCAAGTAATTCATCAAATAAAGACAGTAGAAAACAGGATGAAGTCATGTGAACATTATAGAGGGGAAATGGGAGTTCTTATCCAATGATTTGGCTTTCCCAAGTCAGTGCTTTGAAGCTTCTCTGAACTCACTGAGATGTCGGTGTGTTTCATCATTTCAGATCCTAAACAACAGGTAACTTTCCCTAAGCACTTTACCTTTTCTTGTGGCTACCTGTGATTCCTGGCTGATGTTCATGTTGAATCTCAACAGTTACATTGATCATTATGGGGTTGGTATATGGCTTTCTGATTTTCTTTATGGCATATCTGCTGTAAGCACATTCAAATCCTCTCTGGAGAGAAGTAGAAGAGGAAATGAATAAATAAAAAAGGAATGCATGAGGGAGAATGGTATCTTTCTAGCAGCTAAAATAACTTTTTTCCAGTAGTGGTAGTAAGGTTCTTTTGATGAGAAATTTGTCTGATAACCTATCTGTAGGAGAGAAGGAAGACTTTGGGGTACCCACATTTCAAACCAAAGTTAAGGTTTCTCTGTAGATGAAGAGGGACAGGAAGGTCCACAGATGTGGGGGTGAGCATAGAGAGAGGAGGGAGGAGAGTATCTAATGGGGGCCCCTCCTTGTGGTCCCACAGATCTTCAATAACAGGAATGATCACAGTAAGCCAAGAGTTTCTCATGGAAGCTGGTGACAGGGCTGTCTTTTGTGTAGGTGACAGCACAGGAACAGGCAGCTGACTAGATGCAGTCCCTAAGTCCTGAGTTACACCTGCTTACATAAACCACACCTCAGCATTTGGAATTGCCAGATGTAGCTTCTGTCCATTTATGGAAGCATCATCAAGGGGAACAGAGTGAACTGCCTGATGTGAAGCCCCAACAGAGCTGGCCAGAGGGTCTGTCTAACAAGCACGTGGGAAGGAGTCTGAGACAGATGCATCCACAGATGCAGCTGCCCTCATCTCTCTGCATCAGGTGCACTGTGTGCAGGGTGTGTGAGCTCCCTCTGTTTAATCAGCCTTCAAAACGGGTCACCTGGTAGATGTTGGCCCATACAAAGATCATCCAGGCCTCCTTCCCTCGTGGACTAGTCAGACCACATGATCCCATTATAATTTGATTTTATATAACTGCTGAGTAGATTTATAAGGGCCTCTTAATAATATTGAACATTTGGTCAGGGTGTTATCTGTTCCACTTTCTGACCTGAATGAATTGGCCGTGACATTGCAAGAATGCTAAAAACATCGATAGGCGGTTCCTCTCACCCTCTCTCTGTTCTCCTTTCTTTTTGGGGGTGGGAGAGGTGGTTTGAATGAATTAATTTATTAGGTCTTTTAATAATACTTAATAGGAGTAAATCCATTCTCTTTCATGCTTTGGCCATTTCTGGAGACTAGGGAGAACTTTCCAATAGAGAGCAAGGTGATGTGGTGACCCAGGTGACACATCACTATAGTCTAGCTGACCGTTTAATATCTGGGAAGGTGGAGCTAACAAGCCAGAGGTCTAGCATTAGCTTCTGAACACCTCCATTTGGATGGACCTCAGGCACCTGACACCCAAAGTGTGTGAAGCAGAGCTTGACGCCCTCCTCCTCCATCCTCCCCATACCTTGTGCTCCTTTCTGTTCCCCTCTCACCCCTAGAGACCAGCATCACCTTCTCCCTCACTCTCCTGGCCTGACTTCAGAATGCCTGTGCCCTTCTCTTGGCCCACATTGCTGCCCGCTTCACTCAGCCTCCACGGCACACCCTCCACTGCACACACCTTTGGTCCCCTTCTCCCCAGGATAGATGTAACAGCCTCCTCACTGGTCTCTCAGTCCCTGTCACACCATTTCTCACCTTGTTGCCAGACTGATTGCTCCAGGAGCAAACAGACCCTGTCGCTCTGTTTCAGATTCGCAGGTGGCTCACTGTAACCTTCCTGATAAAGTGCGTATTTCTTAGGGTAAGGCCGAATCGCTTGTCCTTGTTTCTGGCCTGCCCTGTTTCTCACCCTTTCCTCTGCGTGCCAGCCAGGGTGTAAGCAGGCTGCGCTTGTACAGTGAAGCAGGCAGGTCAGACACCTAAAGAATGAACACACACACTCACCCACACACAAAATCACCCACACCCGTTTTCCTGCTGACCAGTGACTCCTGTTTTAGAACTGCGACCATGACCTTCTCCATCCAGGTCACTTGGGCTTAGAAACTTGAAATGAGTGTCACCTGCTTAAGACAGCCTCCCTGCTTACGTATTCTTCTTGCCGTCCTTTCTACCAGAATCGGAAGTTACTGATGGAAGGCCCATTTCTCCTGATTTTATTTATTTTTTGCCTGTAACCTATCTGTCCTCTGGGAGGGCTGGAGCCAGGATTTCCTGAACCAGAGTCAGCTGTCTTCTAGCAAGGGTTGGAAACTTCCATGCCCCTTTTGCAGTGTCTTCTTGTGCCTGTCAGGTGACCCTCCTCTCTTTTCCTGAAGGGTCGGAAAGGTGGCTGGGACTTGCTGTGCCCAAGGAACTTGGCTTCCAGCAGGAGCAGAAAGAGCCAACCAAGCTCAAGTGGACAGCCAAGCACCACGGAGGGCCCAAGTCACGGCTGCTCAGCGCGTGAACATCGTCAGTGCCCCTCCCTGTCCTCACAGTGCCCTCAGGTGGAGTGGGACTGGAGGTTTATGTATTTTATTTCAAAGATTCCCCGGTCACAGGTGGTGACAGGGTCTGCAGTTTAGGCCCTGGCTTTGTGGTTGCCTCGTGTGAAAGTTCTAGGGAATGAAATGAGGTGGCCTGAAAACGGCCAGAGCGCATGAGGCATCTGCCAGAATCGGACCTATTGTGGTGTTTGGCCTGCCTGGTGCTCTCCAAGCACTCAGGGGCGGCAGAGGAAATGGAATCCACTTAGTTCCCCCGTGACTGCCCCCCACCACGAATCGCCCGGAGAGGGTTTTCTTGTGAAAACGTCTGCTTCTACCTTCTGTTTCTAGCCCTTGTTTTATTGCCTCCCCCACCTCGGCTGCCACTATTTCACCGCCTCTACCCTGACAAAGCACCAGGTTTATTCTCTCCCTCTGCGTGTTCGCCCGCTTGGGAGTCTAACCAATGTCCCAGCCTCGGCTAATACATTAGAATTTGAATAAATGTATAACAGCAGGTAGCAAGTGACTGGTGACAGGGTGACATATTGACTTAATATCTTGTGTAATGTGATATGAAAGATGTGCCTTTTGGTGTGTATTTTCATTTTAATTATTTTTTGTTGCTTTTCTTAGGCAGACACTTGTAGGCAGTTTTGAGTAATTGTCTGAAATCATTAACATGTTTATTAAATAAGGAAGCAGAGTGCATTATCTAGCGAATCAATTATGTAAATGCACAAAAAGCATAAGAAATTAGTGTTTAACTGTTGCTGAGCTGCATCCATTTTCTAAATTATAGATGAAAGTTGCTCTGTGCGCCTGTGAGCGCATTTGGGGTATATTTAGAGTCATCCCCCTTCTTAGAGTTTTAAAGCAGCCACAATTTATGGTTTTCTTTGGGAGGGGGCATTTCTGAGGTAAGCAACTGGTAGGGACCTAATGTCAATCCTTCGTGTAGGTGACAGCAGATGGTCGGCGGTGAGACACAGAGCAGTCTCTACTGAAGGGTCCAGGCCAGATGACAAACAGTGTCTGTGGAGCAGAAGCGAGTCCATCCCTCCTCCGGAGAACAATGACGCTCTCTAGGTTCAAAATTGTCAGTGCTGTATATTTTTTAAATTAACCCATTATTTGCTCTGACTACTTACAATTAAAATCTTCTAAAAAAGATTGCTGCTGTTTTGGCTCAAGCCTAAGTTTTGGTAACAGTGGCTGTTTTCATTTGGGAAGTAGTTACCTCCTATACATAGGAGCTCACTCCAAGTACCCACCATCCCCTAACTGATTGAATTACCTCAACATTTAAGAAAAGCATCCTTCAATTCATGCCCCTATTGTTTGTTTGATTTTTGTCTCAAAACTTTGTGGGTCCCCTTTCTCCCCACAGATTCAAATAGTTCACCCAGACATACATAGTTTCCATTACTTGGCCTTGAGTTTAATGGCTAAAAGAAAAACAATTGTGCTGGACTCCTACCCCTTCTTTTGGCTCAAGGTATTTCCTCTAATCCTTCTTCTCATGGCAACCCAACAAGGAAGACCAGGGCAGAGATCCCACCTACTTTGAATTCTTTTTTAGTGAGAGGTTTACGAGCAGATTCAAGCGCACTCAAAAGCAGATAGTAGGGAGGGTGAAGACTGGCATTCTAATATGTGAAAGTTTGGTTTTCTGAGCTGGAAGGGGACATTTGCCTGTTAACTGTTTCTCAGTCCTTCCTTCTTTAAAATGGAAATCATACCACTTACATTTAATGTAGGTTCCTAATGTCTGCTTACAAAATATTTTGGAAGGCTCCTACCTCCCCCCCCAAAATGGCAGGCAGAAGGATGTGGTAGAAAGGGGTAGGTAAACATCTGGATCAGGGCTGGACTTGGGTACCTTAATCGGACTACATAGAACTGGTCGTTTAACCACTGTGCACTCTGTTTTCCTCTAAGTAAGTTGGGAACAATAAGACATAACTCATAGGCTTTTTAGGATTAAATTGGAATATATATTAGAATGCCAATTAGCATAACTGGCACATAGTATTTCAACAACTCAGTTTCCTCTCCAGAAGTGTTAAGAACTACTAGGATTTGAGTTAAATTGGCATAGTTTCCTATGCAGAAGATAAATACATTTGGAGACTTTATACAGATTGTTGCATATAGGAGTAAGCTTGTGATATTGATTGTAAGAGAATCAGGAGATATTCCAGCTACAGGAGTATGGAAACAAAAAGAGAGTTCTGTTAGGTATAGAAAAATCTTAAGGCACAGGCCATAAAGATATCTTTATAGGTAGAAATTTCAATTGCACGTTCAGATTTTCTTTTGACCATTAGGATTTTGAAGTAATAAATATACAGAGTAAAGAATACCAGCATAGTATGGAAGCATAGACAATGAAACACAGCTCCCATCCCTTCCTTCTGGACCGAGTCCCCAGAAGTAACCAGTGTTAACAGGCTTTGCATGTATTTTGGGTATACATGTGAATCGATCTGTAGGAACAGCTCCTAGAAGTGGAGAAACTGGATCCAAGGGTGAGTGCACTTTTGATTTAGAAAGATAGGCCAAATTGTCCTCCATGAAGGTTGGTAGGGAATCACATTCCTCTCAATAGTGTGTGAGTATATCAAAATTAACAGCTCTGTCTTGGCAACCATTTTATCTTTGTTTCTCTAGTAGGAGAAATGGCACTCATTGTTTTTTTAATTTGCATTTTGTTCTTGAGAATGAAGTTAAGTATTTTTTTTATGTGGATTAGCTATTTGCCTTTTTTTTTTTCTTTCTGTGAATGGCACTCACTAAAGCAGACCTTGCTGTGCTCAGCCACCCAGAGGGCTATTCAGGAGGATGCCCCCTTTCCTCAGCTGTTGCACAGGCTGTAGAGGAGGGAACTAAGCTGTCGGCCTCACTTTGGGGGTTGCTTCAGCTGAAGAGAGACCACTAGCCTAAGGTCTCACTCCCTTCCTGCAAATACCCATGTCCAATGATCAGTCAGCTTTGGACCATAAGGTCTCAACCCCTTCACTACCTATTTGGCAGCCCCAGCCCAGAGCTGCCAGTCCAACCGGCAGAGGTCTTGCTTCTGGTTTCAGCACTGCCTAGCTTCGTCTGTGCAGTCCTGGTTCCTTCTCTTCACCATACGGAGGTTGGTCCTGGGAACACTCCCCAGTGAGCCTCCTGCACTCTCTTCTCCATTTCTAAATCTGATTCCCAGAGAGCCCAGCGTTCACCCCTAACCATACCCATTTTAAAGCTGAGTTCTCGGTCCCTTTATAAGTGAGTTAAAGGTGCTCTGCTTGGGACACATTAGCTGTTTCTCTAAGTTGCCAATATTTTTGCCTCTTTGTCATTTTTTCCCACATTGTTGTTGGTACTCTTTGCCTTTCAAATGTTTCAAATGCTAATGCAAATTTATCAGTTTTTCTTTATTTTTCTTTTTTGATTTATGGCATTTGGTTTTTTTGTCCTTAGCCTAGTAGGGCCTTCCTTATGTTAAGACTTTTTTTAATGTTCTCATTTTTTTTGTTCTAACAACTTTATTTTTCACATTTACATTTTTGAGCCATCTGGGATGTATTTTGATGTAAGACATGAGAATAGAACCTGCATATTTTTCTCCCTAGTAACTGGCCGGTCGTACCAACGTATTTATTGGTTAATCCATCATTCTTCCACATCTGAATTGCCAACTTTATTATAAAATAAATTTCTATACATATTATATCTGTTCCTGATCTATTTTTGTCCTATTTTTTCTGACTGTTCTTTTGCTAGTAACAAACTGTTTTAATTACCTTAGCTTCATAGTATGTTTGAATATCCAGTTGGGTTAATAACCCTATATATCCTGACAATTCTCACAGGTCAGTATTTTATGTGCATTTTAAAATTAACTTTCCAAGTGTCAAAAATACTCTTACTAGCATTTTTATTGGGATCACATTAAATTTATAAAGTGATTTGGGGAAAATAAATCTTTATAATGTATTTTTCACCCATGAGCAAAGTACATGTTTCCATTAATTTGTCATTTTTCCTATCTCACTGTAGGATTCTAAAGTTTTTCTACTGAATTCTATGTACTTTCAAATTTATTTCTTGAAAAAGTATGCTTTTTGCTCTTGTACATACTAGCTTTCTTCTATATCTTCAATTAGCTTTTGTTTGTATAATAAAAGCTATTAATTGTTGTATGCTAGTTTTGTAATTCATCTGCCTTAATTCTCTCTTAATGTTTTTATTCATTTTCAGTTGATTCTCTTTGATTTTCTAGGTTCATATATGTATCATCTGCAAAAATAATGATTGTTTCTTCCTTTATAAGTTTTATTATTCATGACTATATGACTCTGCTTGGGCTGCCATAAGAAAATACATTACCCCGGGAAGGGGCTTAAACAATAGAAATTTATTTCTCACGTTTCTGGAGGCTGAAGCCCAAGGTGAGGGTCATGAAGGTGGCTAAAGCATGAGCTTTCTGGTATTGCTTCTTGTAAGGACCAATCCTATAATATCAGAGCTTACCCTTATGACCTTGTTCAACTTTACTTCCTTATTCCAAATAAAGCTATACTGGGTTTAGAACTTGAACACATGAATTTGGAGGTTGAGCACACCAGCATCCTGTCCATAATAACAATGACTTTCTCCTAATTGCATTGGAAAATGTAAAATTGTATGGTATTACTGGTCATGGCCATCTTTGTCTTAATGAGGATGCTGCTTATGTGTCACCGTTAAGCCTGATTCTGGCTTTTGAGTTAAGATGTGTGTGTGTGTGTGTGTGTGTGTGTGTGTGTGTGTGTATGATTTTATTTATTTTTAGAGGAGAAGGGAGGGAGAAAGAGAGGGAGAGAAATATCTACATGAGAGAGAAAGCATTGATTGGTTGCCTTTTCCATGACCGCAACTGGGGAGGCCCTGGCCTGCAACCCTGGCCTGCAACCCTGGCATATGCCCTGGCCAGGACTTGAACCAGCAACTGATCTGGGGGAGTACACCTAACCCACCAAGCCACGCCAATCAGGGCAAGATATATTTATATGTTTCTTTTTCATATAAAGTATTCATAGATTCCTATTTTATTAGCACATTAAATCATATGGATTTTTATTTTATTAAATGCTTTCTTTAACATTAATGGAAATTGTCGTATGGTCTTTACCATTAATGTATTAATATTATAAATTATAGAAGTACAAGTTCTGTTTTTAAATGATGCTGGTATCCCTGTTTAGTCATGATATGTTATTCTTTTATGTGTTGTTGGATTTTGTTTGCTAATGTTTGAGTTAATATTTTTACATCGTTATTTATAAGTTGGATTGGTCTGAATTTTCTTTCTCGGGTTATTTTTGTCAGGTTTGGAAGGAGTGTTAAAGCTGTTTTGAAAAAATAACTTGGAAGTTTTCTTTCCTGAATACATATTTAAGTACTTTAATGTGAATCAGCATGAAACAACTTATTAATAGTGTTTTTTCAGTGATTCCCTAAATATGTTTTTAGAGGAGAATATTTGACAAGTTATATTATCAATTGACCAGGCTGGGCCTGTCCTATCCAGCTGAAAAGGGGGGTGGAGAGGCTAACAGATGCACAGGCAGACCTCAGAGATATTCTGGGTCCTTTCCAGACTGACGACCGCGATGAAGCAAGTGTCACAACAAAGTCATAGTCTTTTTGCTGGTGGAGAGTCTTGGCTTCAATGAGTTTAAAGAAAAAAGGCAACATCTGTGAAGTGCAATAAAGTGAGGCGCAATACAATGAGATATGTCTGTATTCCTGAGGCATGAAGAAACGCTGCTGAGCAATTTTCCTGTGTGATGGGAAGGTGGGGAGCTGTGATATTCAGCTGGAACCCTCTGGGAAGCCATGGAGAAACCTTGGAGATGTTTAGGGTAACAAGAAAACCTTTATACGTAGGTCTATATTGTGTGCATTCTGAAATTAGGAATCTTTATGTATTCACACTGCTATCCTGTGGCAAAACGTGAGAAGGGTAAATGTCATAGTTCTCCCCCAGTTTGTAATTTCTTTGGAGACCCTCCCCATACCTCAGCCTCCTGCCTCTTCTGTACTTAGCTCAGGATCCACCTGGTGGCAGTCAGTGGCGGGACACCAGGTCCCTGTCGCTCTCCTTCCCCCCAAAGTGTACCTTTGTTAATGAACTGTTTGGCCAATCCAAGCTCAAGTGCAAAGTGGTGATGGTGGTTTCTTTCTGTGTCTTCCACAGGTGACCTCTTTGTATTTTTCAGGGCGGCCTGCCAATACCTAAAGCAGGGAGCAGGTGGTGACCTACCAGGCGGGCTTTCAGCATATTTTTGTGTGTCTGGTGGAGACTCGCTCCCCGTTCTCTCTCAGGCTGTGATGGGTGGGGTCGAATTTATACTTTTGAAATCAAACCCCAATACCATCTCAGCAGTTGTTGCATCTTTGAAGGCGTTGATTTCTTTGTAAAATCCTGTTGAGGTTAATCCTTTAATAGATTTCTAAAATTTAAAGAAAAAAGCCCCTTTCCCAGGTTTCTTTTTTTCTCTTTCTCATGCTAGGCAGTGGGATTAAATTGGATCATTTTGCTTTTAATTTTTTTAATTTTTGTAAATTTATTTTTTCTTTCTTGTTGTCTTGCTGCTAGTCCTGAGCAATTGTGTTAGACTTTATAACAGGGCTTACGATTATTACATAATAACATGAGCATTGGCTTAAAACTATTCAGCCACAAACTGCTCTGTGATAGTCTTTATTCCAAATTCTGCATTGGTTCCAAACTTCACTCATCATGAAGATGTATTCCTAAGAACATATACTGAAAGACATCATACATAAGGCAAGCCTGTGAACATTGCTTCAACCCTAGAAGTCAATATGCACCCCTTTCTAAAATACAGCCTTTTGAAATGTGACTCCTTGAGCAGTTTCTGGCTTTAAAAATAAGAAGGATTTTTGGGGGTCCAATTTACACTTTCTCGTTGTGATATTAACAGATAAGGATACTGCAAATAGAATGGAAGTTGGTAGGATTTAGGGTTCTGAAAGGAGGTTTCTTGTGTGAAAAACAGCCTTTTTTTGACAAGCTGCTTCTCAAGGTTTTCATCAGCCTCTCTTTTCATTTATTTATTTGGTTTGAGGGAGTTTGCAAGTTGTTTGGTGTATTTTGTGCTTGCTGCTCATCGTCAATAACAGAAGACTAAAAATATTCCCCAATATGAATATTCAGTAGGTTCTTCTTTTCTGCCCTAGAGGACCAGTTTTAAAATCCCTGTGATAAAGGGCTGAGCCGAGCCCCTGTGCCTCTGCTCTCGGTTTCCTGCACCCCAGCCTATTCCTGACCGGGCTGCTCCTGACTAAGCTCTCTGGTTCTCCTTGGCATTCCCTAGCTCACCAGCTCCTCATCTGTGGTTTGGACCATACTGTTCTAAATTAAATTTATTGGGGGGATGCCAGTTGATGATAATATTATATAAATCTCGGGTGTGCATTTTTATATAACTCCGTGCTCTGTGCTCACACCCACAGTTTAGTGTTTCTTCGTCAACTTGTTTTGACCCCTGTGACTCTCTGCATCCTCCCCCACCCTCCTTCCACTGTGGTAGCCACCATTCTGTTGTCTGTATCTGTGATCTTTTTCTTTCATGTGTTTTTTATGTTGCTCTTTGTTTTATATCCCACATATGAGTGAAATCCTGTAGTTCTTGTTGTTTTTCATCTGAGTTATCATAGTACCCTTGAGATCCATCCATGTTGTCACAAATTGCAATATTTCATCATTTTTTATGGATGAATAGTATTCCATTATGTGTTCCTATCACATCTTCTTTGTCCAATTATTTGTTGAAGGTCACTTAGGTTATTTCCATGTCTTGGATATTGTGACCAATGCTGCAGTGAACATAGGGGTACATATATTTTTATGAATAAATGCTTTCAAATTCTGGGGAAGATACCCTGACTTTGGATTTCTGAGTCATATGGTGACCCTATTCTTAA
The DNA here is from genome assembly GCA_004027475.1 of Anoura caudifer. NCBI lineage: Eukaryota > Metazoa > Chordata > Mammalia > Chiroptera > Phyllostomidae > Anoura > Anoura caudifer. Next base: position 11,638 of record PVKU01005526.1, on the reverse strand, counting down.
TTTTTTGAGGAACCTCCATACTGTTCTCCATAGTGTCTGCACCAATTTACATTCCCACTGACATTTCACAAAGGTTAACATTTCTCCACATCCTCTGCAACACTTGTTACTTCTTGCTTTTTTGATAATAACCTTTTAAACAGGTGTGAAGGAATACCTCATTGTGGTTTTGATTTGCATTTCCCTAGTACGTGGTGATGTTGAGCATCTTTTCATATATCTGTTGGCCATCTATAAGTCTTCCTTGGAAAATTTTTAATCAGATTATTTGTAGGTTTTTGTTGTTGTTGTTATTTGAGTTCTTTATATATTTTGGATATTAGCTCCTATGGGAGGTATCATTTGCACATATCTCCTCCCATTCAGGTGGGTTGCCTTTTTGTTTCGTGGGTGGTTTCTTTTGCTATTCAGAAGCCTTTTAGTTTGATATAGTTCCATTTATTTATTTTGCTTTTACTTTTCTTGCTTTTGGGGTCCAGTTCACAAGACCCCTCTGAGACAAAGGTCCATAAGTTTTTAAGTCCACAAGACCATAAGTCCATAAGTCCACAATGCCTGTGTTTTCTTCCATGTATTTAACTGTTTTAGGTCTTATATTCAAATCTATCATCTATTTTGAGTTAATTTTTGTGTATGGTGTCAGATAGCAATGTAGTTTCATTCCTTTGCATGTGGCCTTCCAGTTTTTCCAACACTATTTATCAAAGAGACTTGCCTTCTTCACTCTGTTTTTGGCTTCTTTGTTGAAAGTCGGTTGCCCATATATGTGTGGGTTTATATGCACCAGTCTTCAACTCTTCTGTCCAGCGTTGGAACTTATCTTTCCTGGTTCCAGTGCTTTCCATTGTTAAAAGGTAAACTGAGGCATGTTCAAAATTTTAAGAGTTTATTTGAGCAAAAATCTACTTGAACTAGCAGTGCCAAACCGGCAGCGACTAGGAGTACTCCACCAGCAGCAGCTCAGGGAAAAGACTTACATAGAGAAAGTGTGGAAGCAAAGAAAGGAATTACCTGACTGGCTATAGTTTAAAGCCTATTGGCTGTTTGTGATTGATTGTCCTTAGCGGTTTGATTTCATAACCTTGAGGCATTTACAGGCTTAGATTTTTGTTTGCTTTCATAGGCCACCAGGGCATTAGAGTCACTTCAGTCTAATGGGTTCCTTGTTGAACTAATTTAACACTCTCAAGGCATTTTCTGGAGTTCTAGCAGAGAACCATTCAAGAGTGAGAGAGAGCTCACATCTGGGTGGAAACATCATAGAATATTTCTTGAAGGAGATGACATTTAACATGGATCTTTAAGACGAGTAGAATTTTGACAGGGGTTATCAATCAGGCACACCTTCCCATGCAATGGCATTCCTCGCTTGCTTGCAAAGCCCCTGTCCCCAGAGGCTTGAGGCGGAACATTTTAGGCACTGTGCTTGGCCTTCTGCCTGAACAGAAAGTGAGTGAAGTCAGAACCAAGTTTTCTTCTTCTGTCTTTGTATTTTTGGCAGTGAGCAGACACTGGTAAAATGAGACAATTGACATGTTGAGGAGACATTTTCTCTCCCGAAAAATAAGTTCGACATTGTACATTCAGTGTGCTGTGAATGTATATGCATACCGGTGGTTACATTTATAGCAGTACAACTGAGAATGTGCAAATGAAGGCTGGGAAGTGCCAAATGGTGTCCTCCAGCATCTAGCAGAACTTTTCTGGTGTGAGAGAAACTTTCAATCAGGTAGCAACTCCTTTCGGTCCAATTTATTTAACTCTGTTTTGAAAGAAAACCTAGGAAAAGAGTCTGGAATTTTGGGAAAACAAAACATAAAGCCTTTGGGGGGAGCAGCTTCTCATTTTTTTTACTGTGATTTTTTTTTTTTTTAGGTTCTTTTTCTCCCATCAGATACTAGGCTCCCTGTGTCCCACCTGACCCTGGTGGCGGCCACCTGGGCAGGGCTGCAGGTGTGTGTTGTCCTGTAGTAGACTTGCTGGATTTCTTCAGGAGATTGCTGAGCGAGAGATTGTCCCGAAGAATCAAACTCATGGGCTCTTCCAAAGCACTCTGCTTCCCCCAGCAAGATGTAGGCCCTTAAAGCCCGAGGGTCCCTGTCATGCTACTGGTCTAGGTGGGTCCTGGTCACATCTTCTCACCTGCAAATCAAAAAGCTTTCTTTTAACTTACCCACGTGTCAACATGTTAAGATCCTCTTCTTTCTTTTGTCCTAGTTTGACGTCTTGAATTAAATTGTTTTGAATTTTTTTCTTTGTTGGTATGTTTGTTTTTGTTTTCTAAGAAAGCAAAAAAATAATAATAATAATACTTTGGCTCTTTTCAGGCAAAATGTTACCCAAACTGAATTTCACGGAACACTGGTGGTTGGTGAGGGTGGTGGTGGTATTCTGTGGAGAGTATTTTCCTGGTCGATTTAGTTTGGGAAAACCCTACCTGCTGTGTCTCTCCTTTGTTGCTTCCCAGTGCTCATTAGTGTATTGAAGACTGAGACGTTTGCAGTTTAAACATTCTTAAACTTTGTTTAGCCTAGCATTTGCAGAACTGTACCTCTTGACATGGAGGGACACAAGCATTCCACAGAACAGCCTGGACAGTGCAGAGAAAGGCCCTGCCCGCCCCCCCCGCCCCCCATCTCGTAGGAGCTTCTCCATCAGCACTTCACGAACTTTCTTGCTGGTGGCACCAGTTTGATTTTGAGGCATGAAGGGACTTGGATTTCTTTTACTGTGAAAGCCTGCACATTTTGCAAAGGAATTCCAAGGATCTGAGCTTAAAACAGGCCCCGTTGCGATTTGAGCGTTTTTTAGGGTGGTCTTCTTTGCCCCAGGGAGTAATGACAGCCAACCTGAAGCAGTAAGTTTTCATACTGTGTGAAGTCTGCTCTCTGAACATTTTTATTCATGTATCGTTCAGCACACGCGAACCATCTCGCTCCATCCCACGTCTGTGTGAGTCACTTTTTTTAAGTACTTCTTTTTTAAAAAAAGTGTTTTATGCACATAGATAATTAGAAAAAAACGAATAAAAATAAATCTTGTTGTTTAATTAAAAAACCCAAATGAGTCCTAAGAATCAAATACATATGTTTCTCACTTTCTTGGATTACCAATAATTACCACCTTTGTTCTGGTCTTGTTCCAAGCATGTGAGTTAGCATTTTTTAGCATAAAAATGAATAATATGAAAACAGAGTGTCAAAATAGAGGTGATACTGTATCAAGTTCTTCCAAATGAGTCAGTATAAATAAAAAATGGAAAAGTTTACTATAACTGTAGGCTTCAGGTTCGCAGCCCCTTGTATTTCTCTTTCCAGGCTAATTATGTTGTCTTGATGGACAGTAACTTTCCAATTTGTATGCTCCTCTTTCAAGATTGTTGCCCAGGAAATGGGATGTTTAAAGTTATTACTGTTGAGTGGATTTACTGATTGTATGATATTTGTCAGAATTGAAACCTGCTATTACCTATTATTTCATCATTAAATTTAATGTATGAAAACTGTAATTTTATAGCTGTTCATTACTGTGTTAATTTAACATAATGCAAATTGATTGTTCAGCAAGAGTGGCACTTGTCTAAGTACACATTTTAAATTAAAAAATGCTAACTGTAGTTTGGTTCTGTTCTGAGCACCGAGAGGAGAAGTGGGTTGCAGCTCAGGAAAATGCCTGCTGTGGGAAGGGCCCAGCACACTGAACAGGCTCAGTAATTCACTGCTGCAGGCTGATGCGTTTACTACTGCAGGCATACACTGCCAGGAATGGGGGCATTTTACAAAGGGGAACGCGTATGTGCAATATACTAATTTTGCAGGAAAGAGCCTAAGGTCTGTTTCTTTAAGAAGGTTAATATTCAGAAACATAGGAGACAGGTGAACCTCAGTCTTCAAGTTTGGGCTGTCTTTCTCTCTTGAGAGGGAACGTTTTTGAAAGTTAAACCAGTAACTGTTGTGGCTGATATTTCCTGTCTTATATATGCTGCAGATTAAATGAACGATGAAAAGCCTGGAGAGAAATAAAACATGCCAGATTTTGTGGTATTCAGAAGGCAGCTTTAGCCCTGGCCAGTGTGGCTCAGTTGGTTGGAATGTTGTCCCACAACAGAAAGGTTGTGTGTTTGATTCCCGGTCAGGGCATATACCTGAGTTGTGGGTTCAATCCTTGGTCTGGTTGCATGCAATCCCTGGTCTGGGCACATACGGGACCTTGGGCCAGTCTTGGGCTGGTTCATCAGCCCTGGTGTCTCTGAATTACATATTAATTGAAACACTTTAGCCTGAAGAACTGCCCTTTTTCCTGTTCAAATGAGTCATCTTATTTATTTTTCCATGTTTATTGAGCTATAATTGATATACATCACTATGTGAGTCTAAAGTGTACAGTATAATGATTTGACCTACACTTTGTGAATTGATTGTCCCAGTTAACTCCATCATCTCATATACATACAAAATAAAAAGAAAAGTGTTTTTCTTGTGATGAGAAGTCTTAGGATCCACTCTTTCAACTTTCAGATATATTATGTAGCAACATTAATTATAGCCATCATGGTTGTACATTACATCCCCATTACTTATTTACCTTATAACTGGAATTTTGTACCATTTGACCTCCTTTGTCCAATCCCTCCTCCTGCCCCATGTCCCGCTTCTGGTAACCACAGATATGATCTTATGAGTTTTTGTTTGTGTTTAGATTCCACATATAAGTGAGATCATACAGTATTTGTCTTTTTCTGTCTGACTTATTTCACTCAGCATAATACAACCTTTGTTGTAGAAAATGGCAGGATTTCCTTTTTATGGCTGAAAAACCTATATGTGTGTCTGTGTGTGTGTGTGTATGTATTCTTTGTCCATTCATTCGTCCATAGACATTTAGGTTGAGGCTATGATGTGGCTAACATGGACAAAACACTGCTGTGAACATGGCAATGCACATATTTCTTCGGTACAGTGTTTTTGTTTTATTCAGTTGTATTCCCAGAAGTGGAATTGCTAGATCATATGATAGTTCTATTTTTAATTTTTGAGGAGCCTCCATACCATTTTCCACAATGGCCGCACCATTTCATAATTCCATCAGCAGAGCACAGGGCTCCCCTTTTCTTTACATCCTGGTCTGCATTTGTTATCTCTTGTCCTTTTGAAAACCACCATTGTAACAGGTGTGAGGTGATAGATCATTGTGGTCTTAATTTGCATTTCCCTGCTGATTAGTGATACTGAGCACCTCTTCAGGTTCCTGTTGGCTATTCATATAATGTCTTTGGAAAAATGTCCTTTGCCCATTTTTATTTTTTTTTTTGCTTTTGAGTTATATGAGTTTTAAAAAATGTATATTGGATATTAACCCCTTTTCAGATATGTGACCTGCAAATATTTTTCCATTCCATAAGTTTTTTAAATAAAGATTTTATTTATTTCTAGAGAGAGGGGAAGGGAGGGAAAAAGAGGAGAGAAACATCAATGTGTGGTTGCTTCTCATGTGCCCCCTACTGGGAACCTGGCTTGCAACCCAGGCATTGTGTCCTGATTAGCAATCAAACCAGCAACCCTTTGATTCGCAGGCTGGTGCTCAATCCACTGCACCATACCAGCCAGGTTTTCTTTTTCATTTTGCTGGTTGTTTCCTTTGCTGTGTAGAAGCATTTTAGTTTGATGTTGTCCCACTTGTTTATTTTTCATCTATTGCTTGTGCTTTAGGTGTCGTATCCAAGAAAATCATTGCTAAGACCCCTGTCAAGGAGCTATTTCCCTATGTCTAGGAGTTTCATGGTTTCAGGTCTTACATTTAATTATTTAATACATTTTAAGTTAATTTTGTCAGTGGTGTGAGATAGGGAGCTATTACTTTACATGTGAACATCCAATTTTCCTAGCACCATTTATTGAAAAGACTTTTTGTTTTTCCATTGAGGATTCTTGACTTTCTTGTCAAATATTAGTTGACCATATATGCATGGGCTTATTTTTGGTCTCTTAATTCTGTTCCATTGATCTATGTGTTTGTTTTCATTGCAGAACCATATGATTTTTGTTGCTAGAGCTTTATAATATAGCTTGGAATCAGGAAGTGTGATGCCTCCCACTTTGTTGTTCTTTCCCAAGATTACTTTGTCTCTTTCATGTCTTTTATGGTTCCATACAAATATTAGGGTTTTTTTTCTTTTTACTTTTGTGAAAAATGCCATTGGAATCTTGATAGAGATTGCATTGAATCTGTAGATGGCTTTGGATAGTAGGGGCATTTTAACAATATTAATTCTTTCAAGTCATGAACACAAGATTCCTTTTCATTTATTTGTGTTTGCTTTGCTTTCTTTCATCTATGTGTTAGAATTTTCAGTGTAGAGCTCTTTCGCCACTTTGGTTAACTTTATTCCTAAGTATTTTCTTGTTTTTGGTGCTATTCTAAATATGAATGTTTTCTTTTTTTCCAGATAAATCATTGTTAAGAGAACTGCTTTTTTTATAACTGTGTGTTCATTTATTGTTTGTTTATAATAAATAATCTCTTTTTTCCCCCCAGTGTTGTCTTGTGGTAACAAGGTGCCTATTTTGTTTGATCTCATTGTAGTCTGTTCTTTACTGTTTCTTTAAATAAAAAACAACCTAATTAGATGATTTTGCTTGGATTGTCAATGACTGTAGATTAAATTTCAAGCATTAGGTATGAGTTACAAATTCACTCAACTATGAACTTCACCACTAAAATGGAACCATTTCTAGGGCCAAGTGTTCCAGTGTGTTAATAATGCCCATTGGCATCATATAACCACTTAAGAAATAAAATGGGGGGAAATTGTATACGGTAGGAAAATAAGGGGAAGTGTAAATTCCCCAGGTGGTTTTGTGGGCAGATCATTGTGGGGTCAGTGAGAGTCTTCGTGTAGGGACAACGATGACAGCCACAGATTCTGAGCTAGGAAATGCTCCACACCCTTTCAAGAATAGTGGAGAATAAGTTCCGGAAGTGGCACACTAAATCAGAGTCGATCCCTAAAAAGGGAAACAGGTGATACATAAGGATGTTCACATCAAATTCTGCTTGGACATTTTGGTAGCCTTTTTGCTTGAACTTTTGAAGAGTCAGAAGTTATTTCCCCTCTCCCCCACAAAGCTTTCACTTCTTTATCCAACGATGGGGTGTCAGTTTTCCTGGCGGTTTCAGAGCTGGTAGATAGATGGCCAGTTGGGTAAAGATCGTGTGGTGCATGTTGGTTGTCTGTGTTTAATTTGAAATGATGTGTCGGGTCTGGCTCCCAATATTGCTTGGCGTCTATTAGATTTTTCTCATGGGCCAGGTTATTACTTTCAGCCGTCTCTCTGAGTTCATCACCCATGGTTCTGTAGTCCTGCTGTCTTCTTCCCTGGTGCCAGGCAAAGCACTTGCACGGAGAGATGTGCTGGCATTTGTAGCTACATGATTTCAGGGTTTGGTGGTAGGCTTTATTTAAAATTTTGAAATGTGGAAATACAAGCCTCTGACGTTAAAAATGTGAGAATAACATCAAAGCGTGAGAAAAGCTCTCACACTTAAATATTATTCTCACACTTTGGGGAACAAAATAGACTTTATTGGTAGGTTGTGTCTGCACTTGCTGTAAGTGGAATATGTCATATTATTCCTCCAAAGTTATAGTATAAACAGACAACACAAAAGTTTTGTTCAAACTCGCATTTAACTGGTACATCTGCCAGAAACAAAACAATATAAAGAAAGCGAACTCATTACTGTTAGAAAAAAGGGGAAGGGAGGGTACTTTGGTGGTTTCTAAGGGTTTTTTATTTTGACTGTAAGAATGGCCTTTCCCTCAAGAAATGAACAGCCAAATTGAGTTCTTCCACTGGAGCAATGAAGTCTGTATCACAAATAAATTGTAAGTGATAAGGACTGGTGACTTTGATCAAAGCTGTGGATCTAGTCATTCTAGATAAAAAAGGAATGAAGATACTATTTTTCTTAAATCCTCACCTGAGGAAGTTATGTTTATTGATTTAGAGAGAGGAAGGTGGAGAGAGAGAGAATCAGAGAGACAGTTGTCTATTGGTTCCCTCCCATACATGCCCTGACTGGAAAGGAAACCCGCAGCCTCTTGGTGTATGGGATGATGCTCTAACTAACTGAGCCACCCAGCCAGGCCAAGATACTAATTTTTAAATTATGTTTTAAATGGATGGATATTAAGTTTCAGCAAAGACTTTGGCTTATTTCACAAATAGATCCATTCATCCCACCTGTATCTGAAAACTAATGCAAATAAGCTATGTATTTCCTCATCAATTTTCAATTTCTGGTCTCAGTTCCAGTTCTGGTATCCTTTGTTTTGATTTTTGTTCCTATGGAGGATTTTCATCTTTAAAAGGAAACTAATTATTGACCAAGAATATGGACTTTTGTGTGCACCCTCCAAAGTCAAGGAGAGAATTGAGAATACAGATACCTAAGAATGAAAACATGTTCCTCTTGATTAAGCAGGTAGGTAAGACCAAAAGAATTCTTTTTGTGTGTTTTTCCTAACAGAACAAATAATTGTTGACATTTTCAACTTTGTCACCCTAGGGAAAAATAACCTTACATGGTGTGTGCTCCTGAAATCTGTCAGGACAGTGGTTTGTGGGAAGATGCCATGTTTCTTAGGATGGGGTTGGTGACGTACTGATAGGAGGATGCCTGTCCTCCTGAAAGCCTGTAAAACTGAAAAGTCTCAAGGTGTGACCACACCTGTCAGACACTTGCTTACATTATGTTTGTTGGGCCAAAGATGCCTAGAAAAGGCCTGAATCACGTTTGAACATTGTGACGTGCATTTAGTAATCTAAAGTAAAATGCACACTATGTTTTTAATAAATCAAACTTGGACCTTTGCATAATTTCGTGTTATTCCTACGCACAGGGCTGAACATAAGGACTTTTGCTCTGTTCTCTGTGGGTTAATGTTAAAGACTAATGTTTGTCGAGTGCCTGCTCTGTCCCTGGCACTCTTCTAAGTGCTTTACATGTATTCTTTGGATCTTGCCTTGCAGGGTTTGCGAGGTACTCTTACCATTCTCTGGCCTTGCAAATGGGGATCTGAGGCACAGAAGGTGAACAGGAGCTGGTCATAAACAGCAATAGGCTGCAGAGTCCATGCCCCTCGCTAAGTCTGGACTGCATGTCCCTGTGTGGGAAAGGGACACTTTTTCAAGGCAAACTGATCAAGAAACTTTACAGCGTGTTCTAAAACTACTCATCATCTGTATGCCCTCCAAATCCAGCAGACCGTCCTGTCCTTTCAGACTGGCCTGGCCAAGCCAGTTCTCAGCCTTTGGGAGGTTTCTGAGGGAGAGAGATAAAGTTACAATGAGCTGTAAAAGGCTAAATCAGGGCGCTAAATAGGGGCACCAAATAAGAGGTCTGTCTGATGCAGAGGGGAAGAAGCCTGGGGGTGCTCTGTCATTCCAGAAACCTGTGGCCTGCCTGCCTGAGCCTGCCAGAAATCAGGCATATCCTAAAGGAAACCAGAGAGTGGTTTCAGCAAACCCACCTGGCTTCCACTTCAGTTGCATTTAGGTAAGATGCCTTCCTGTGGGGGATTTGGGGGAATTTCAGCGTGTTTTGCTGCAGTTAGAGATTATTTTCATTGAGCCTAATGATGCAGTAGGGAGAAGGGTAAGTTTTAGAAAGGGGCAGGAGGCATCAAGATAAATATTCCCAGATTCTTGGAACTAAAGGGGAACCTGTACATGATGCCAGAGCAACGAGTCAATTTCAACAAATGGCTGGTTTATTTCAAGTTGGAGGAAAGCAGAAAAGATAAGTTGATGTAGATGTAGTCATGGCCTGAAAGTACCTCCAGGGGAGCCAATGGGCCTTTTGTCTGTCTGGGCTCTCCCTGGCCACTCTAACTTCTGACTCAGCCTGTCCCCTGGCTTGCAGAACATTACAGCATCTGCTGACCACCTCCTCCCTCTCTGATCAATCAGCAGCCTTCCATTTTCCAGGTTTCTTAATCCTGATATATGCTTCTCCAGATTCTTCTTGCTTTGGGTCATTTTTGTTTTAGTTTGTTTTGTTTTCACAAGAAGATGGTTATGTAAACCTGCAGAAAGGACAGATTTAACGTATTTCATTGTATGACCATCACTACCATAGGTCTTGGGAGAGTACTGTAATTTAAATGTGTAGCTGTCCCGCTGTTAAAAGATGCAGGCAGGTGTGCAGGGCTGCCTCCTCTTTGCATCCCAGAGGGCTTTAGCAGTTAGTTACTGTGCAGAGCCTTCCATATTATCTGATTGACATTATTTTACATATATGTTAATCATTTGGAAACAGTACTTACAAAAGAAAGGCAACTTTTGTTTGAGAATAAGGAACAAAGCTATTGTTTCTTTTATCCATTTTCTAGTATTTACATAAGTTTACCATCTGAAGCATGCTTAGTTACTATTAAACTATTGTGTTCCCATAGTTGGAAGAATCTAATAAAAAGCAGGCTATTTTTATTAACTGCCAGATTTCACAACAGTGGAGCTGTTCCATTTTGATACCGAGATCTATAGCCAGATTTATTCAGCGAGTTCTTTATATTTATAAAAGTGTCAACAGTAAAAACAGCACACATTTATGCAGGTCAGTCATAGAAATGTACCGAGCAAATGGTGGTACCAAACTTCAGGGCTGTGTTGCCCGCCAGCGGTGCTGTTCGACCTTATTTATACAACAGTAGGTAAATTCTGTGTTTGTTCTTCAGCTGTTTGCCTTTCTGACAGCAGCACTGTTACAACAGAATGCACCCAAAGCCGAAGGAAATTCTATTTATGTTTATAATTGCCAAAGAACAAGCCCTTAATTATTGCACTTCAGTGTTTTAGAATTGTAATTATAGCACATTGAAATTTACATTTTCATTATTCATCTTTGACATTATTTATTGCAGTATCATGAGATTATTAAAGATAATATTGGAAACAAGGAAAAAAGTCTGAACTGGGCTATTCTATGTCTATGAAACAGGAACAAGGATGATTATATTTTGTAATGGAAAAAAATTTAACAGCAGGAATAACAATTCTAGACACTTGGCTGTACTGTCTTTGTTTTGTCATGATGGAGGTTGCGGTTTATTGATCATTCAGATATCTGTTAAGATATAGAAAATTAATAATTTTCCTGTTGACACGTATTTATACTAGCATTTAATGTGGTTATTCATTGGGGAAATTAAGATGAATTGAATTTATTTTTCTGGAATGGCATGGTTTCTATAAACCACTCTGAATTATGCATTTCAATGAATTTCTACTTCCATTTTATCCAGAGAATAGACAGATTAGTGAGTGAATTCCCTCTTTTTTATTTTTTTAAAGACTTGAATGCACATCTGATTTCTTTTAAAAAGAGAGAGGGAGAGCAGGAAGGAGAAAGAAAGGGAGTTGATGGGGAATGCCCCGAGGGAATGTGAAGTCTCTGCAATCCGCCTCAGATCCACCAGCCGTCCATCCCCAGTTCCGGTTCAGTGCAGTTTTTCCAAATGAAAATGTCCTCATTTGCCATGTGAAATTTCACAAAAGAGAAGTGACTGGCCCTAGAACCACTGAGTGCCAGAAGTGAGGAGTCAGGTCTCCTTTTGCTCAGCCCTGTGCCCCTTCTC
>PVKU01005525.1:50016-121742 GCA_004027475.1 Anoura caudifer | reverse complement strand
GGAAGCACTGTGGGTGTCTGTGGGTATCCTAAAGGACTTTGATATTTCAATGAAGTTAAGTCACTACTTTAACTCTGTATAGTATTAAATAAACATTTCCTTTCCTTTTCACAAATCTCTGGCTTTGAGAGACATCTTTCCATAAGGCGGCGGACAATAACGGACCTTTTCTGTTGCTCGGTAACAGTTTTTGGGGGCTCGTCCGGGATCTTAATTGCCCGTGGAAGACTGACCCTTCAGGTTCGAGAAAGTGAGACTTTGGAAGTGTTTTGCCAGTCTCGAGAACCTTCTGTTTGCTCTGTAACATTCTTACCCTCCTCCTGTCTATTTTCTACCTACCATTTATGCTACTTATTCTCTGTACCTTTTCCCCCTCTCTCCCATTCCCACTACTCTGCTGCTAACCCTCCATGTGATTTCCATTTCTGTGTTTCTGTTCCTGTTCTACTTGTTTGCTTAGTTTGTTTTTGTTTTTGTTTTAGGTGTGATTGTTAATAATTGTGAGTTTGCTGTCATTTTACTGTACATGTTTTTTAACTTATTTTTCCGACATATGTGCTCTAACATTTCATATAATAAGGGTTATGATGAAATTCTTTAACTTGACCTTATCTGAGAAGCACTTTATCTGCCCTTCCATTCTAAATGGAAGCTTTGCTGAATAGAGCAATCTTAGATGTAGGTCCTTGCCTTTCATGACTTGGAATATTTCTTTCCAGCCCCTTCTTGCCTGTAAGGTCTCTTTTGAGAAATCCGCTGACAGTCTGATGGGAACTCCTTTGCAGGTGACTCTGCCTTTATCCCTTGCTGCTTCTAGAATTCTCTCCTTCATTTTAATCTTGGCTAGTGTAATTATGATGTGCCTTGGTGTGTTCCTCCTTGGGTCCAACTTCTTTGGGACTCTCTGAGCTTCCTGGACTTCCTGGAAGTCTATTTCCTTTGCCAGATTGGGGAAGTTCTCCTTTATTATTTGTTCAAATAACTTTTCCACCTGTTGCTCTTCCTCTTCCCCTTCTGGTACCCCTATAATTCAGATGTGGGTGTGTTTAAAGATGTCCTAGAGGTTCCTAAGCCTCTCCTCATTTTTTTGAATTCTTGTTTCTTCATTCGTTTCTGATTGGATGTTTCTTTCGTCCTTCTGGTCCTCACTATTGATTTGAGTCCCAGTTTCCTTCTCATCACTATTGGTTCTCTGTACATTTTCCTTTATTTCACTTAGAGCAGCCTTCATTTCTTCATCTAATTTGGAACCAAATTCAACAAATTTTGTGAGCATCCTGATTACCAGTGTCTTGAACTGTACATCTGATAGGTTGGCTACTTCTTCATCACTTAGTTGTATTTTTTCTGGAGCTTTGATCTCTTCTTTCATTTGGGCCTTTGTTTTGTTTTGTTTTGTTTGTTTTGTTTTGTTTTGTTTTGACATGCCTGTTACATAGTGAGGAGAGGAGTCTTATGTATTCACCAGGGCAGGGCAACCCATGTCACTGGGTTGTGGGGTTGTACGTGGGGAATGGGCTGTATGTATATTTTGAGGCTGTATGTGGGGAAGGGGTCCAAGAGGGAACAATGGCACTTGCTCTGCTCTCTGCCGGATTTCAGTCACTTCCCCCAATTCCCACAAGCAAATTGGACCCTTCTGGTGCTGATTCCCATGTGGGTGGGTTTGTGTATGTTCTAGGACCCTGTGGGTCTCTACAACAAAGTCTCCTGTGAGGCTGGGAGTTTCTCCTGGCACCTCAACCCCCACAGGTGTTTTCAATTGGTGTTTTGAGGCTTTATTTCTCCATGCTGGGGCCCTGGGTTGGGTGGTCCATCCTGCTCCCCATTTGTTTCACCTGGTTTATTTGCGTGCAAATGTGGGACTGCCCAGTCCACCAGCTGCTGCCTCACCGGCCAGTTGCAGCCTTGTGTTCCCAGTTCCACAATCCACCATCTCCCTAGGTCCATCAGCTGCCACCTTGCGCACCCAGGTCCGCTAGTAGCTGCCTTGGGACAAGTCCTCTCTGCCCAGCTACCCGACTCTACCCCTCCTACCCGTCCAGATGAATGTGTCTTCTTTAACTCCTTGGTTGTTGGACTTCCATACTGTTTGATTTTCTGTCAGTTTTGGTTGTTTTTTTGTTTTGAAATTGTTGTTGTCCTTCTTTTGGTTGTGCACAGTGTGTCTACCCATACCTCCGTCTTGGCCAGAAGTTCCTTTGTTGAATTTCTTAATGAAGTCATCTTTTCTTTTCCTAAGTTTATTGAGCATATTTATACCTAGTGTTTGAACTCTGTAACTGGTAGATTATTTAATTCCATTTTGTTTAGTTTTTTTTTTTTTTTCTGGAGGTTTGTTCTGTTCTTTCATTTAGTGCATGTTTTTTTGTCTCCTCATTTTGACTGCCTCCCTGTGTTTTGTGTTTTCTTTTTCTTTGTTTATATTAGGTATAATTTCTACATCTCCTGGTCTTGGTAGAGTGACTTCATGTAGTAGGTGTCTAGTGGGTCCAGCTGCACAGTCTCCCTAGTTACTGGAGCTGAGTGCTCCAGGTGTGTCACTTGTGTGGATTATGTGTGCCCTCCTTTGTAGTTGAGCCTTGACTGATGTTGGCAAGTCAATGAGAGGGAATGACCTTCAGGCTGATTATTTGTGAGAATTGGTTGTGATTACAATGGAGGAACTCTTGTTCAGGGTTTGACTCTATGGAGCAGGAGTCACTTCACTGGGGCTCTGGTGCTTGCTGAGTCTGCTCTTTTGGTGTGTTGTTTGTGGAGGTGGTTGAATGTTGCTCTCATGTGTTCTGAAGCTGTCAGGTATTTTGGTTCTAGGGCCTTTAGGGAGGAGCTCTGGTGCAGCCTACTATCATCTGCTGCCTGTGCCCTGTCCGGGGTCGCTTTGGTGTGAGCTACAAAGTGATCTGCAGATGGTTGTCACTTGTCCTGGGCTTGGAGGTGCCTGGGAGGGGATAAGCTGTGAACCAAAGCTATATGATGTTAATTCTAGGCTTGAGGCCTCTTAGCAAAAAGTATGGGCCCATCAAAGCCAGAATGCTGCTTGTTTGTGGTTTGTGAACCTTTAAGAGATTTTTTGAAAGCCTGCAGTGCAAGCCAAGATAAGCAGTTTGTATGGAAAAACCACTAGAAGAGGCTTGGGTTACACTGCCAGTTGGGTGGGGTGGGGTCTCAGGGAATCACCATAGCTGGGCAAGCTGTGTTAGCCAGTTTATGGAGATTCAGATGTGGTTCAGACACATGCTTGCAGCCTGGATAGGGGGAGGTATCAATAAAGGAACTACAGCCTCTGTCAGCTCTTCTGTCTGAGAGGGAGCTTCCACTGCAGTTCTTGCTCTGAAGTCAGGCAATTCAGTTTCTCCCCCTAGATCTTTGGTGCTTTTTGAGCTGCTTCTCCAAAGCTGGAGTTCTGAGTGGGTTAGTATATCAGCAAGTCTATGCATAGTACCTTTAAGAGAAACACCTCAGCCATAATCCCTGCCTGTTTTCACACTCCAAAGTTAGGGGGACTTCTCTTCCTGGCACTGGAACCCTGGACCAGGGAGCCTAGTGTGGAGCTGGGACCCCTCATCCTCAGGGTCCTCTGCAGCCATTATATCTCTCCTGACTTTTAATTGCCACATGTATGTATGGAACCAACCCATTTTGTATCTATACCCCTCCTACCTGTCTCAATATGGTATCTTCTTTCCTCCCTTAGTAGTAGGAGTCCAATTTAGGTGGACTTTAGGTGGTTCCAAATGATGGTTGTTCATTAGTTCAGCTATAATTTTGTGGGAGAGGCGAGCACAGTGTTTATCTACTCCACCATCTTGACCTGTGGTCTATAATCAGTTTTTTAGTTTTTACAAAAAAACAAAAACAAAAACAAAAACAAAACCACAACACTGTAAATTAAAGACAGTGTATAATTTTCATTTGATTTATTTCTTTATTCAAAGTCTTTAAACTGCATCTATAAAAGATCATAATGATTAAGGAAAACTGAAATTCACCAGTGAATTCATCCAAAGAGATTAGAGGAATCTGATAATATGGGTAATAGGCAAATTGTAATTGGGCTTTAGGATAAAGGAAATTTGGGAGTGGCTGGATGAGGGGATAGTGATGGAAAGGTGAAATTAAGCAATAGTTTATAATTTTTTAAATTAGTTAATTTCCATGCATTCTTCTATTTAGTTCAGTGTCAAAATTGTGACAAACCAATGCTTGCACTTCTCCAACTTTAATGTAAATGAGAATCTCTCAGAGATCTTGTTAAAATGCAGATTCTGATTCAGGAGGTCTAGGTTGGGCCTTGAGATTGTGCATTTCTAAAATATTTTCTTGAACCACACTTTGAGTGCCAAGGACCTAGTTGACTCTCCACCATTTTACAGATGAGCATAGTGAATGCCAGAGACTGAGTTTCCCGAAGCCTCACAGTTACTTAGCAACAAAGATATGAGGCCAATTGAGTCTTCTGGCCCTCCGGTACAGTATTTTTACATGCAACCAGAGTTTTCCAGTCTTGTTCTGTTGGCAAAAAGCCCTGAAAACCATGATGCTCTTTACAGAATACCTCCTAAACACTCACATGTGCAATTAATATCATATGAATGTGCTAAATCAGATAGCATCTTATAATAGATTCTAGCAATGGAGGTTTATTATTTAATGTGGATATGTTGATTAACTCATAGTAGATCCAGATTTTGTGCATTCTTAAGGTTACAAAATTTGAGTTGTAAGAAAAAAGATATGCAAAATTACAAATTAATATGAAAGTTAATATTTATTTAGAATGGGAGCTGAAATCTCAACAAGTAACTGGAACATTGAAGAGTCATGCCTCTTTCTTCTGAAATCACTTTAGGCAACTTACCAAAAATATTTATAAAGAATGCTTCCTTTCAGCAGCCTAGTACTCACTCCTAGTACTTAAAAGAGCCTGTAGCAGAGGTGGTCCTTAAACTTAATATTCATTAACTTCACTGAAAAGGTGCCTCTGGTCTGAGACAAAGTATGAGAACCCATATTGCCTACATGAAGTGGGCTTTATTTATGCTATTGATGCCCTGGGTGCAATTCTAAATGGTTCCCAAGGTCCAATCCAAACCCATTTCATGGAGGGAAAAATCAATGTGCTGGTCCTCCACAATGTCAAATATTTTAAGGTTGGTATGTAGACACATCCTTCTGTTAGTATAATGAAGAGTATTGTGTTAATGCTCATTCAGCTTTATTACTTACAGGGCAGGAAGAAAGAGAAGCCAATGGAAAAACTAGGAAAGTAAAGACAGTCAACTGCCTTGAGCAAATGTGTCAGCTTTAGAACTGTCTCTCATCTGAGCTCCACCATTTCCACTGTATTCTCTTATTTTCAACTGAACCACTGTAATCTTGAACCATCTTTTAACCCTTTGTTAATATTCAACACTTTAGGTCAGCAGGATACTTACAAAAGTCCTAGGAACTGTAAAGTTGAACCATAAAACATATAACCAGTAGGTAGTTGAAAACAACATGACTTTGAGTGGTGTTAGAAATTGCCTGCCTGAATGTAAAACTGTTCTATGTTTTTTTTTTTTTTTTAATACATCAAACACTGTTCCAGAAGACGTTTGCTATATTTTACTTTCATGCACTGGATAATCCCCCTTGTACTGCAGTTCAGCATAGTTTCAGCACAACACATATGATTAAGCCAATATTAGCAGAGAACATAATGGATGTTAAAAACCTGAGAGACAAAGTTAAGAACATTGCACATTTCTTTGTATTGATATTATATGAGGAATCATAATAACACATTTCAAGCTGTTAATCTTGTCTCTTGCATTCATTTAACTGGGGTATGTAGTTTTGTTATATTCAGTATTTGGGCCAGTTATAGCAGGTGCTATTTTACATATGTCTAAAATTGGTTTACAGATCAACATAATTTATTTAAAATAGATAAACATCCACATTAATTTATACTATGGAAACCAGCTTTGGTTTTCTTTTTGTAGCAAATTCGAAAAAATCTGGTGAATCATTTAGTCTCAGAGTTTTCTTTATGAGATATTTTCTCTGATAAAAGAAGGGGAAACCTTCTGCTAAACTAGGGATCAGGGTAACCAAGCATTTTTAGAAGGAACAAAGGAAAAGAACAGAGGGGCTAATTGTTTAATTAGTAAATGTCTGCTTGGTTAATGACATATTAATGAGTTTTTAAGACCGTCATATCATTTACCATAAAAGACCCATGTGTCTATCCCTGGATGTACTGTATAATTAAGTAATGTGGCCCAGAGGAGTTAATCATTTAAAACCCTGTCATCTTTTTCCAGCTTGCAGACAGGAAAGCCAGCACAGAAGGCACCTGTCAGGTAGAGTCAGGGTGGCACATAATTCTGAACTCAATTGTCTCTCTGCAATGGTTACACAGTCAGATGCCTGCCTAGAAGCAATTTTTTTTTTCTTTTGACAACTGATAGAGCTGCTAAGATAGTGCCATTTGCTTCTTGGTGCTTAGTTACTGGCAGTGAGTTTGCAGAATGGGCGCTATTTGAGTTACTTTTAAGTATTTAAGAGAGTACAATGGTTCAGAGGACCCTATAATTCTAGAATTGTGCTATCTAACATGGTAGCCACTTGCCACATGTACCTATTTAAATTTATGTTAATTAACATTTAGTAAAATCAGAAATTCCCTTTCTAAATTACATTAACTGTATGTCAAGTGTCCAATAGTCACATGTGGCTAGTGCCTATTTTATTGAGAGCACAGATAGAATATTTCCATCATCACAAAGAGCTCTCTTGGACTGTACTTTTCTTGAATGCAAATGCTGAGGCCGTCAGGACAGTGGCAAAGAGCATGCACCCTGCCTACCGCACTTTCCCTTCCACCTCTGCAGAGATGGAGCGGGAATGCATTCTCCAAACCCTGGAAGGTCAGCTCAGTCCTACATGGCCAGTTCACAACCTGTTTGATTGGAACAGAATCCACACCAGTACACTTGTAGCCACTTGTTTAGAAAGTGAAAATTTACCTTACTGCAGGATACACAATTTGGACAATATAGCCCAATTTGCACTACAAAATTTTCAAGCCCAGCTCCTCATTCTTGCTTGCTTTGCCCAGACCCTCTAGATCAGCTTGTTTCAGACCAACAGGACTGAATTTAAGTTAGAAGTTGAAGTTCCGCTGCTCCTGCCTGTCAATGTGGTTTTTCCTTGAGTTAAATTCTGCATCCAGAAACATTTGCATATCTTAATTTCCTTGGACCTTCCACATTGATTTGTCCAAATGGTCTATTTTAAACAGTTTACATATCTTTCCCCTTTCCTAAGATTCTGCTTTATTGTCTGATTTTCATTCATATTTTCTTGTATCAGCTTTCTTATCTCTATTCTTGGTTTCTATTATTCTAAATATATTGGTCATCTTTGAATTATTATAAGCTTAATATCCTGAAAACTGTGATTATATATGTAAGTGGGTGCCACTTTATACAATTAGGGAGCTACTCCAGGGTGTCATCCTCAGGGTGGAAATGCTTGAGAACCTCTCCTCATCTACTCATTTAAGAAGAGTCTACACCCTTCAAGATTCCTGTGAGAGCCCTGTCCCCAGCATTCCATGTCTTTGTCTAGATCTGTGTCACACTGGTGTTACTGCCAATGACTACCACATCACACCTGACACATATGCTTCAACTAAGGAGTGCCACACAGTGCCTGCACCAAAATTCTGAGAGATCACAGGAGCTTTCCAACTTCTAGTGGTTTGACACTTTGTTTGTGTCATTGGCAGTGGGAGGGCATGTCAATTCACTTTCAAAATGTAGTTGTGGAGTTCAAAGAATACAGCTTGAGCACAGCTCTATAACTAAGCACATATCCATCCTTCTGGCTCAGAGAAGTCCTACAGGAAGTGTTGTTTGAATACCAAAAATGTTACATCAAAATTCATGTTTTATTTCTTCTTATTTTTACATCAGGTGGAGTGGTTAAGATCATTACTCACAAATGTGCACTCTCTCCCCACTTCACCCATAAGAGGACTACTGTTTCTTTCCCCTTGACTGTTGCTTGTTTTATCTCCTCATGGAGGGTGTGTTCTTTCCCACCCTTTATTTGGGGCTTGCCCATGTGTTTCCATTTGGTTAAATGGATGCTATCATGTGTAATTCAAGCAGAGGAATAACCTATGTTGGTCAACTTGGGTTTGCACTCATGTGCTCCTGTTTTTTATCATGAGAGGAATATGATTTGAGTAGCTATTTTTAGAGGATGGGAAATACATGGAACAAGCTAGACCTGACCTGAAACTTAGACCTAGATCCAGCTGAGGCCAGCCTACATCAGCTAAATTCCAGCAGGCTTGGAATTGTGTGAGAAATGTGCTTATTTTTGTATGCCCCTGAGATTTGGGATGTGTCAACAGCTGAGACATCAGCCAGACCCTTCCTTTTAATTATCAGTAGGGCAACATTGGTTCTGTGTGAAACAGTCCATACAGCAACTGGGGTAGTGTTGGTACAATCATCTGGTCTTTCTGTCCTTGTACTTTAATGGTTATGAGACACTTGGAGTCAGAGAAGGAGGCATGTTTGCCTACTCTGTCCCATCTTTGTATAGTGATTGTGATAGAGAGGTACAAGAAGATAGTCTTGATAAATCATGTCTGAAATCCAGAAGTAGTTTTTGTTGTGCCCATAAGTGGTAAGATGGTTGTGGTAGTCATTAGGGAAGTTTATAAATATTCTATTTTTCCTCTTTCCAAGACTATGGTGCATTTGAAAGTCCCCACTTTCTTGAAGTTGTCCTTGACCAATTACTTGGATTGCACAGTATATTGGAACAGATATAACATGTGTTATATGTCACTTTTGGGTAAAGGCTCTGAATACTACTCTTCCATTTACCTTCATATTCCCCTTGTTATTATAATGGGCCACTTTCCACATGGTAGAAGATTATGCTATGAAAGCCAAGTTCAGACCTGATGGATATGTATCATGAAATAGAAATACTCATTTGCAGTTGTAACCCAGAAGATTTTTTTTGTAAAAGGCAAAAGACTTATATGATCTGAAGAGAAACCAAATAATCAGAAATTTTTTTTTATAATTGCACCATAACTTAACCTATCCTGATTCTTGCATTTACTTACATTCAAGATGATAGGAATCTAGTAAAGGAGATTAGACAGTTTACTATCCAAAGCACTATGAGAATAACATTGTTTATATCGTTCAAAATAAATTTTATCTGAATGCTGAAAAAGAGGGAAATTGCTTCTGACCAAGGTGATCAGGAAAGACATGATCAAAGATGAATAACTTGAGCAGACATTTGAATATGATAAGATCTGGATAGATAAATGTAGGTGGGAGGCATTCAAGAGGGATATGATGGGAATGGAGCTGGAGAGCTCATTTTTGATGTTTCTAAAATGAAGTATAGACAGATGGGCTGGCATTTGGGATCCTTAAAGCAGGGTCTATGCAGGTAGCCAAGTGGTCTTTTGGTGTAGAATCTTATGCTGAGGCCTTGCGTATATGGACCATTTGATAGGGAAGACAATATAAGTAGGCCAAAGTAGAGCATGAAAGTCTTGAATGTCAGACAAAGAAATTTGACCTATGTTCTGTGAGAAATGAAAGACATCATTTTTTTTTTTTTGCATAGAGAAGGTGTTTTATAGAAGCAATGTTTTAAGAAGTTTATTTGAGGATATTCTACATGATGAATAATGGGAAAATGATTTCTAGAACTTTCTCTAAAGGGAAGTAAATAAGAAAATTCATTTATTCCTGTGCCTATTTAGCCCATATAATAAGTCTCTAGTAACTGGAAGTTGCTATTATTTAAAATAATGGTCATTTTGGTTTCTTCCAAGGAGTACAATGGTATTTTTTTTATTAAGTGTTCAATTGTTTAATTTGCTTTTTCATTATAATGCTTCTTTAGAGGAGGCAGATAAACTTCCTCAAATGTTTAGCTATCAAAATAAAAATGAAAAAAAATGCACTTTTCTGTTATTTTAATATTGCTCTTCCATTAGACCAGAAACACCAAGTAAGCACACCCATCAAGGCGGCTCTTTGTGCAGTTGGTGTTTCCTTTCAAGGCCCTGAGGGTGCCTGGGAGGGAAGAATACTGAATAGAAAGCAAACAAGATTAGGTCAGCACCCAATCTCCCTTTGGGGGGATTCACAGAACAATTTTTGTTTGAATAAGCAAAGCTTTTGCAACAGTTTGGTTTGTTTCTCACTGAATTCCAAGCTCTTTCTTCATCCTTCAGTGAATATTTTAAAAGGTAAAGTAAATACTCAAAAAGGCAAAGTGGTCCTTTAACTAAAAAGTGGAAAAAATGTTTTTCAAAAATTAGAGATTCAGCAAAAAATAAAACTTTCTTTAGCTGTATAAACTGAAAATTGGTGAGTTATAGTAAGTTCTATGTTCCTCTTTTCAGCCAGGATCTATCATGGGCATATACATTCACTTCATCCAAATTAGTAAGAATGTTTTTATTCCATTTTACAAATGAGGAAAGAACAGTTCTGTAAATATAAAAGGCTGAAATAAAAATATTTCATTCATTCATTAAATGCAGATTTATGAGTGCTTACTTTATGGCAGGCACTTTTTATAGTACTAGGATATATAAGTTTGACCTAAGACACAGATCCTAATTTTCAGCAGCTCAAGTGTAGTGGGGGAAATAAGCAACCAAAAATAGGTAGTGCCACCAGGGCTTTGAGAGCCAGACTCACAGGGAAGACTCCTTGGGTGAGGTGGTCCTAAGGTTGAGTCCTGTAGGGAACCAAGGGTTAGCATCTGCTGGGGTAAGAGGGCAGGACAGCAGGGGAGAAGTAGTAGGTTGAGGTGGCTGGAGCACAGCATGAGAGTTGTCACCAAGGGCAGGGCTATATAGGATGTCTGGACTTTTTCTTGTTGGCTTTAACAGAATCTGGCAAATCCTGAGCCCTTCTACCACTTCTGCACCCAAGGCATTACTATTCTTGCAGCAAAAGAGGAAGTAACTTTGCCAGTAGAGTCACCAACCCCTGAGAGTCACTCCGATTTGACCATCTTGAAATACTTACCACCATGATCTGGGTCTAAGGAAAAATGTAACAGTAACTGGCTCCCTCATTAGTCAATACTGAGATCGCATGAAGTGATGATGAATGAGATGCCAAATAAGAATCAATGTCTGTATCAGAAGAAGGTCACTGGGATGCACTGAGGGGGAAACACATACTTTCTCTTTTCTTCTAGAATTGCCTGAAGATTATCTTCCATAGGTATCTTAGCAACCAGTCTATAGATTTTTATATGAAAACTAATAAAATGACAAGCACCTATGAGATGCATTTTGTCCATTTTGTACAGTTTTGCCATATTTTAAGCATATTAGCATAATACATATGTAAACCTCAGAAATTACCAGAGAGATTATTTTATGGTTTTTACTTCATGGCAATTTGAATTGAGGTTTTTCTTAATGGAACTTTCTCTGATGATGGTGATGACAGTTATAATAGATAACTTTCCATAGGGCTTAGTTTTTAAGGTGACACTTTTTAAAGATACACACACACTCTCACATACAAATATATATTTTAAAATTCATTTAGCTCCCACAGCAGCCTTACAATATATGTAGTTTTTATTCTCATTTTTCTTCCACAAGGAAAATCTTTGTTTATGGAATTTTTTCTTTCTTGATAAAGGGATAAACACTTCAAGGAAATTAACAACTGGAGAGAAGTCACAGCAGGTATCAAAGGGCAGTAACTAGACGCCCTTCAGTCACCTCAACTGTATACAGTCATGCCTCCTGTGTGTATGTATCCAAACTCTAGGTGGTTCCCCAGAAGTGCCCATGTTGCTTGTAGACCAGCTCTTGGTGGGAATGTAGCTCTGTATATGATTTAAATGCCATTCACAAAAATATTGAGGCTGATGCTTTTTAGGCATGTGTATTTTTCTTTGGGAATGTGAGCTAAAACTGTGGGGAAAGTTTGTGGCAAAATAATGAAAAGCACCAAACACTGCTAAGCCACTTAGCAAACTGGCAACACTTATTTTCTAGTTTTGGGAAAGGTATTTTATTACCCTAGTCCCTGTTTCATCAGTACTTCTTTCTGTGATAGAAAATTAAGAAGAGAAATTAAGGTTTTAGGAATAATCCCAAATTATAGAAACCTGTAAGTGGGATAATTCTATCAGGCTCAGTGGCTATTTCTATAAGAAGCCAATTCAGGGAGTTGTGATGTGCGCACAAAGGGAACACACTTTGTATAACTGGACTTCCCAGTAGTGATTATCCCTTGCAAGCCATTTGCTTTTCCAAGTGGTCCTGCTGATTAGAGGCTCTGAGTGAAATCTGTGGTGGTTGATAACCTAGCTACCTTGGCTTTCCGCTACTTTAAACCCTTTGGTCTGCTTTAAATGAGCAGCACTAAAGTAAGTCTGTAGACTTTCTTTACCTTCAGAAGCTGAATTCCTTTGCCAAGAATTTGTTTCTTGAAGGTTGTCAAAAAGTACACGATATGTTTTGGCAATGTTAATAACACAATGCAACTTTTAAAGTTACAAATTCTCAGTATAATATTATGTATTACTTAATTTTTATGGTTGAGTTTGGAATAATTTAATGAGCATTTAAAATGTGTTTCATCATCACTATCTTCATACACTTGCTATAGCATTCCCCTATTTCTATTTCAAGTTATAGTAGTCCTATTTGATGTCCTCTGTTGGAGAGTAGGGTAGGGTAGGAAAAAATGCCAGGGTGAAATGTTCAAGAAATATTTGTAGATTCAAAATTTATATTAGCATATCAAAGCCTTGAGGCATCCTTCAATATCTTCCAAAGTTGTCATTTGTTCAGGAACCCTACTTCTTTTTACCTACGTGACAACCTTTGTCGTTCCTGGGAACTTAACTTCCATGGAGCACACATTGTATAACACTAATTTCACAAATGCTTATTTGAGCCACGCACAGGCCCTGTTTGTACGATGATCATCTCTACATCATCTTATGGCTCCGGGGATTCAGTGTTTGTGAAATATCATTAAGATATTGCTAGTTTCCTATTTATAACTGGTTAACCATCTCCATAGCCTGCAGGATGTGCAGGATTCTCAGGATGTATAGAGCCTCCCATGAAAAGGCCCCACCCTGCCTCCCCAGGCTCTTGTATTAGTTTGCTAGGGCTGACATAACCAAGTCCCACAGACTGGTGACTTAATCAACAGAAATTCATTTCTCAAAGTTCTGGAGTCTGGAAGTCCAAGATCAAGGTGTAAGCAGGCTTAGTGTTTTCTGAAGCCTCACTCTTTGTCTTGCAGATGGCTATCTCCCCTGTATGGTAAGAGGGACTTTGTTCTGTGTATGTGCATCCCTGGATTCTCTCCAGTGTCCTAATGTTCTCTCATAAGGACACAAGTCAGAAGGGCCCACACTAACAGTGTCATTTCACCATAATCACCTCTTTAAAAACCCTATGTCTAAATATAGTCAGACCTCCTGGTCCAGGAGGTCTAATGAGTGCTAATAATATATCAATATTTAATTTAGATGTGCTCCTTTCATTGTCTTTCCTGACCTCCTGGTATCTGTGGAGAATTCCTGATGTACTGAGGTGTGCATTGTACTGTTGAGGGTGTGTCCATTCCCGGCACCTGAACTGAGGACCACAGTCCATGCTGCCTTCCTGCTTAACGGAGGTTTGTTGAATGAATGACTTACAAAATCTTTGCTGACCCCTTTTAATTTTTAGTAGTTGGGTAAATTGTTAGGTAATAAGGCAACAGAAATGCTGCAAAGTGTTGGGTTACAAATGCAATATTTGATTTTTTTTCAAATGAAATATTTGTGAAGATGCTTATACTGGCAAGATAATGAAGAAATATGAAGTGCCGGTCAGGGCACACTCAGAGCGCCAGGATATATAGTACATAAGGTGGACACAGATTGAACCGACAAACCTTTACTTTTAACTAACTATTCTTTTCCTAGTTTTATTTTTAAAAGTGATTTGAGTATAAGTTTTGCTTTTTAATATCTTAAAATTTTTCTAGAGTCTCTTTTTCTCCCCCCCACAAACAAAAAAGAGCTAATTTTTCCTAACAAAGTTTTATCCTGACAATTTACTTATTGAGATAGTAGATAACTTATTTTATATTACACTTTTACTTGGTTCCTCAGGACCTATCAATAGAAATTTCTTTGAGGGAAAAAAATATTTTGTGACATGAACTTTCAGGCAAAGCAGTACCCAATTTCTAGTGAAGTAAATAGGAACTTTTTCCAAAAGCTCATAAGCAGGTGGGATTTGAAGAATTCTTATGAAATTCTCATGTGTTTAGAAATATAATAAAATATTTGGAAACATCATCATTCATTATTTACTATAGTTTATGGCGAACTCTAAACAAGAATAATGAACTAACCCAACACAAAGGGGAGAAGCCCCTGCCTGCTGCTCTGACTGAAGGATTCTCAAGTCGTATCACTAATAATGGGAATCTTATCCTTACTATACCTGCTAGTTGTGTCCCTTAGTTAGGTTTTCATTAATTAGTAAATTCATTAATTTATTCCTCCAGTCATTTAACCCATGTTTCCTATGAGTTTGCTTGTGCTGGGTACTTTGATGTATTAACTATGCAGTACCTTATTGGATTCAGTTATTTACTCATTTATTTTCATGATAAGGTTTCACAATAAAACTCTTAACACATCTGGCAAGGACTTTCCCACTTGAAAAAGTACCAAACATTCAACCCCACTGAAAATGTATCACCAAAGTGCTTGCTTCTGGCATAAAACAGGAACTATATATAAACACATCATAAAACCAGATAAAACAAGAGCAGAGAGCCCAGGAGGGTAAAGTCATCTTTTAGATAGAGTCACTGTGACAACCCAAGCAGTCCCCAAGAGGGCCAGAGAATAAAGCAAACTGAACCAGACTTCAAGTTGACAGACATCCATTGAAATCCAGTTCTGTGTCAGACACTGTGATAGTTGCTTTTGGGGGAACAGATATGAGGAAAACATCACTTCTGCCCTCAAGGAATTCACAAAGGGAGATGGAGATCTACAGAACCACACACAAGACACGATGCATTAAGTACTTGAAGAGATAGAACAAAAGTACTTAGGGAACGCCAGGAGAAATTTGTTCATTTTACCCTGAATACCAGGAAAGGCTTCTTGCAAAAAGGGTGCGTCTTGAACCATTTCTGTAAGGTTAGACCAGCTTTTGAGAGGTAGAGAGTAGAAGAAAGAGCAAAGTAAACAAATAAGACAAATCATAATGAAGACAACTGTAGTGCATAGTGTTCGGGGTTGGATCGGAGAAGCAGACCCAGTAGGAGTGGGAGATGGCTGAGCAGTCTCTGTGAGTCTGCTGCTTCAGTATCTGGTGCTGGGGCCTGTTCCCCCAGGATAGGCAGTTAGGGAGGCAAGATTGGTGCAAAGCCAGGAGAAGCTTGGACAAATTGGAGCTATTAAGGCTGAGGTGCATTCCACAAGGACACCCTGGGACCAACTTACCTCTCTCAAAACCTGTGAGTCTCCAGTTTTGATGATGGGAATGACCTGCAAGAGATGTTGAAACCATTCTTTATGTAACTCAATGTGCATGAGCCCCAGGTGTGGGCCAAGCTGGAGGAGGAGAGCAGAAAGGGGGTAAGGAGCAGCACCTGGGTGCTTCCCCAGCCAACCAGCTTGGGCCACATTGCAACAACATGTATGATCTGCAGTAGCACCTGGCACCCCATGAACCATCCACAGCATATGAGGAGTATGGCTGCTGCTTCACATTTCCATTCCAAAGCTTGTGCAAATTGTCTTAATGTTCTGTCCTCAACTCAGAGAAGAGAATACCTGGAAACAGAGTTTCAGCTTACCTTACATACAGTAGTTCCCCTTATCCATAATTTTGTGTTTTGTAGTTCCAGTTACATGCAGTCAATGACAGTCCAAAATATTAAATGGAAAGTTCCAGAAATAAACAATTCATAAGTTTTAAATGGCACACTGTTCTGAGTAGTGTGATGAAATCTGACTCCATTCAGCTCCTGCTCCATTCTCGCCACACAAGATGTGAAACATCTCTTTGTCTAGTGCATCCACACTGTGGACACTCCCTGTCTGTTAATCACTTATTAGCCATCTCAGCTGGTTATCAGATGGACTGTTGCTGCATCACAGTGCTTATATTTGAATAACCTTTATTTTACTAAATAATGCTACATTCACATAGCTTTTTATTGAATTTATTGGGGTGACATTTGTTAATAAAATTATATAGGTTTCAGGAGTAAAATTTTATAATACATCATCTGTATATTGTATATAAGTTTATTACAGTATATCATTATAATTATTTTATTTTATTAGTAGTTATTGTTAATCTCTTACTCTGCCTAATTTATTAATTGAACTTGTCATAAGTATGTATATATAGGAGAAAACATAATACAGATAGAGTTTGGCACTATCTGAAATTTCAGGCATCCACTAGGGGACTTGGAACATACCACCCATGGACAGGGAGGACCGCTGAACTGCAGATCTCCCACACAGTGCAAAAAATCACACGAGATTATATTCTACCTGCTCACGTGTTACCAAATATTTTACTTTCTTAGACACCACTTTGTCTTCTTAGAACATCACAGAATATAGAATACCCACAAGACCTAACTTGTAGTCTATTCTGTTTAGGAAATAATTCATTTATTTGCTAAAGATCAGTCAGCTTGTTTATTCTTAATTGTTTAGACTCCAAAGCACTGGAAATTAACACAAGGCAGAGAGTATCAAGTGAGAGTAAAAGAGAGAGTTGTATCATATTTCTTCTTTATTATGATAATATGACGATTAATTTTTTACCATTACGAAATAGAGGAAGAGACCCATTCTTTATTTTTGCTAAACAACTTACAAATTCTAGACACATCAGAGCTCTTACATATAAATATAGAAAATATAGTCTTGAACCTCTAAAAATAATATCTTGAAATTAATATGACAGGTAGTTGGTAAAATGATTAATACTTGGTGGTAAAAATCCCCTTAAAATTTGTTTCCTCTTCCTAGAAATACATCTGGGTAGTATCATGCATTGGAAAACACCCTGAATTATAGGTGAGAAGATGCTTTGCTTAAAACATTAATAACAACAACACTCAAGTCAAGCAAGAAGTTTATGTCAACAAACTAAGCACAGAGTTTTTTTTTAAGGAACACAAATTAAGTGCGCAACTTGTTTGTACTTTCTTCTTGAATTATGTTGCTTGCGAAAAATAAGGTTTGAAAGGACTAATACATTATCAAAAGTAACACTGGAAATAAACTAAACTAAATTAAAATAAAATAGACAGTGTCTATTCTTAATCCATCCTTTCCATTCCGTTACCAGTTTGATGCATTTAGCAACCAGCATTTTGTCTCCAGGAACAAAGACTGTTTCAGGTAGTTCTAAACTTCAGAGACAAAGTGATAAAGGAGGTCATTTGAAAGGCAGTAAATGTGATCACTCAGAAGAGGGTACTGCATCTGTACTTCAGGGTCAAAGATGAAATTTGAAACAAGTTGACAGTGTGTAAAAATAGAAGTGCTAAATTCAAAATTTGTTTTATTACTATTCCTATTTGAAGCAAGAATTAAATCCAGTAACTCTAAAGCAATTATCATAATTCTCTGCTATGTTTTTCTTTAAATTGTATTTTAATTGTTGTTCATGTAGAGTTTTCTGTCTTTTACTTCCATCCCAGCCTACCCCCAGCCCTCCCCACCTCCTTGGTATTTCTACCCCCCTAGTTTTTGTCCATGTGTCTTTTATACTTGTTCCTGTAAACATTTCCCTTATGTTTTTTTATCTACTTTAGAATTCAGTTACACCTGCTATTTCCGGGAGCCTAGCAAGAGTACGAACATTTGACCCTAAATCATGGAGTCCTCTGCACTAGCCCTGCGACAGGTTAAAATAACTACTGGTACCCTAAATTTGAACAGCACTCTATGAAGTGATTTCACATAAAAGATCATTTTTGATACAACTGTTATATGTCATATCTTCCATTTGTGGACAATGTGAGTTTTTTGATGTGTAAGACGGGCTGAAATAGGAAAAGTGACAGAAAATTTACAGACCTATGGAATAATATTCCACAATGGTGTATTCTTTATAATTATCCAGGCTGACTAGCACCATCCAAAGTTCTTAAATCATCAACGATGCCATTTTTACTGTATGGATAAGAGTTATGACCCTCTGAATCTTTAAATTTTTTTCCTTGACAAAAGTGATCTACCTCTCTAGCCAACCTGTCTTGATGATCCATAACATCGCTACCCTGGTGCCAGAATGAATGTGACAGAGGGCTCCTAAAAGACTCTTGGTATGTGGAAAGTGTTGCTTACATATAACAGGAGTCTTGTGAGATTTAAAAGTGGCCGGATGCTAGTTAATTCAGCTGAATTTACTTTTACATTGTTAGCATTGCTATTTTGGTAATTTATGATTAAAGTTTATAACAGGATATTAAAAGATAAGCCACGATATAACAATACTACAGCACAGCTTATCTTAACAATCCCATACTATAGCATGGCTTATATAACAATACTATGGCATTACTTATAATATTGTGTCCATGTCAATAGGACATTGCTGTAATCTATTTTCATTGAGAACCTTAAATAGACACTCAAGTAAGAATTGTTTAGCAGTGACAAGAGTTAATTTCCTCTCATCCCTGATCTAATCCACCACAAAATCCAGTCATTTCATATTATTTTAGCTCACTTCTTGTCTATAGCTGGTACTCAGTCAAAATAGTCCAAAGCTACATCAAATCCTCCACTATCTACTACATTCCTCATTCTGAGTGCTCTTTGGGTCCATCAAATTTAGGATGACCAGAGAGAAGCCATTATCTTCTTTCTCAAAGCTGTACTTATTTAAAAAAATGATTTCTTCTACGTATTAATGGTGTCCTCATGCACTGAATCTTCCAAGATAGAAACTTTGTAGCCATTCTTAACTGTATATTATATCAATCATTCTGTCTTGACAAATCATGATGTGTTTCAAACCCAACTTCTCCAATTTATTCCTACTCCAGGTCCCAGGATTCTGTGCTCATAAAAGTCATCTTTATTTATTGCCTGGGTCATTACTCCATTTTTCTAAGTGGTTTCCTTTTTAATAATCTCTCACTGTTTTGCCCCCTCATCGATGCCAATTACCTTTTTAAATTTTGGTGAAATATTTTTGGTAGAACGGATGTTGCTTGAAACACTTCTCTTTACTTACTTAAACTAGGATGGCTTATGTGCTGTTCCCCAGAGGAAAATGACCCTTTACAAACTAGCCCATGAGGCAGGTTCAGAAAAATGAGGCAGCAATCATGGGGGTAATGTACCCTTGTATAAGGGGGAATGGAATTCAGGTGACGGTACAACAAAGAAGGCTGCTACTGATAATTATTAATAAGGTAAAACAATGTATATAAGCTGAGGCTGAATTCTGGGAGAACCTGAGTTTGCTTCAGTGGGGTGTGTTGGTGAGAGACAGCCTGGTAGACAGTCTTCCCTCAGTATTGGAGGGATTGGTTCCAGAAACCCCTGCCTTGCTCAATTTAATGTTTCGTTAAGAAAAAAATAAGTATTCACTCTTTAACTTATTCTCTTGACAAATATTTCCTGAATTCTGATTACATTCTAGATGCTGTGTCAGTTGCTGAGAACAGGTCTATAAACAAAACACGTGTTCCCTGCTCTCACAGAGCTTCCAGGGAACGCAGCTGTGCGGCAGGCAGCACTGGGGTGGTGTTATTTACCCTGGGTTTCGGGGTATAGAGGAGAAGGCATCACACTCTAGAGCCTTGTATGTGATATTTTCTTGTGATATTTTACTTCTGAAAAGTTTCTTGTAAAGAATAAAATATTAGATTTTATTTTCTATAATTATTATCTTCAATGAATTTTTTTAAAGAGCCTGCCTAGTATAGGGGGAATTTAGACCTTTTGTTTTTTATTATGCCTGATCTACCTTAGTCATCCTGATTTATACTTTTATTTCAATATTTAATTTCTCTTGTCTGTTATTTTTCACAATTTGAAAGGTAGCCACTATCTTTTTCATTGTACTCTAGCTGCTGTTTTAATCTTTTCCAAGAGAACTTTAAAAGTTTTATTCATGTAATTGTCAAGCTAAACAATAAAGTAGCAGCTTTTAACTGCCCCCTTGAGAAAATGAGGAATTCAGTGTTTTATTTTGCTTTTCCTCTTAATTTAAGTCTTGATCAATGTATCTTACAGTTGGAGTGTGTGTGTGTGTGTGTGTGTGTGTGTGTGTGTGTGTAAATGCAGTGTAAAATGTTGTGGTTTAAAAGGCCAAAATAGGTATTCGGTCTTAGAGAACTACCTCACCAAATCCTTTGTCATCCTAGGAATGGAATCTTTCTCTAGAATGGCAAAGAATATTTTCTCTTATTAAATCATGGCTTTTCTTTTCTTTTTGACTTTTCAAAAACATTCTTCTAAGTACTTTAAGTAAAGATGTTAAAGATGTTTGTATTTTCCTCTGATTAGAAGATCAAATGTGAGGAAGGCCATTATATGTATTTATTTATCTTTAGTGAAGATGGCTACATTGTGGGTTGTTACTAATAGAGAATAATAACAATAGCCATTGTTATCCATGATAGTAATTTAAAAATGGGAGTAAGACTATAGTGGCTTAATATAAAATAATTTAAAATATGGCTCTTAAGACCCCAGTGGTACAAAGGGAATCGTACCACTAGGGATTAGAAATTCAAAAGGCAAGGTGAAGACTGAGGCTTGTGAACCAGAGGGTCCAGCCAAGTTTAAAAGCTGCTGTTCAGTCTTAGGTCAACTTAAGACACCAAATGACTTCCTTGTCATCCAGAAACTTTAACATTGGCAAGTGACAGATATAGGCAGCTCTCACCTGAAGTGTTTTTAAGACTGGAGAGGATTCAGAGATCATCTTTTCTGAACAGTTCATTGTACCTGGAGGGAAATGAGGCCCAGGATGGCCTGGCTCATTAGCAGGAGAAGCTGGATCAAGACTGCCAATCTGATAACAAATTCTTTTCTTCACCTCCAGCTGCTTCTCATCTTAGGCATTAAGTTCATGATTAAACGTTACAAATTTCTCTTACAGACTAGATCAGTCAATGTGGATCAACCAAATGTAAAAGTCTCATATTTCTTCTGCTAATAAACCAGTCTGATAAATTTAGCCTCCTCTCCTTACATTAGTAATCAAAATGTTTGACTTATTGAAATTATGCACAATTTCTGAGAGGAGCACAGAATGATGATTAATCCTAAGTAGTCCACAGTATTTGAGTAACCTTTTTATTCATTTAAACAAAGACATGAAGTTGTCATCTCAGTGACAACTTGTGTCCATAAAGCATAATTCTTCTTTGGTCTCAATGTGATATATTGCAGGCATTAAGTTCTTAGCACTATATTTTAGTTCCTTTCTATGGAGTAATAATACTACACATTAACATTAAACCACAAAAAACACTCATGGAAAGGCATTGTTAACCTACATTAGCAGCATCTTTAGATAGTCATAAATCATTTACTCTTCTGCCACAAGATAATCCAACCTGTGATATGGCTGAGGCATAGCAGTGCTACTAGAGCAAATGGATATGTGTAATGATCTGATCTTTTCCGAGTGTATACCAGGCGTGTTATCTGATAGAGTCCCTTCCCAAAACAAACTAGAGAAATGTTTAGCAAACCTTTATCATACGAAAATCCTTGAAAAATCTTAGCTCTTTTAAAGCATTCTTTGCCACTGGATCTAAATCAGTGATCTCTGTAGTTATTTGAACAAAAACACAGGTGTCAAGTGATTTTTCTATTTTCGTGGGGATGTCTAGATTAATTATTATGCATCATAAGAGTAAATTACTGGTGTCCCTCAGTAGATGGCACCTCAATGAATAAAATTTGTGAAACAACTCATTTGGTATATAATGGATTCAATTACACTTATTAAACTGCTCAGAAATACACCTGTGGCACTATAAATTAATAACCATAGAGTGAGCCAGCTCTGACTTGGGGATCTTCCATAACACTGTGCAGACAGCGGGCAGGAGGGCACTCAGGGTGGTGGGTGAATCAGTAGATGATGTGGGAATCCTTGTCAGAGGAACACAACTCAGAAGGGAGAGTAGAATCCCTAAAGAGCTACCAGCAGAGAAATAAATGCTGGAAGCCCCTCTCTCTTTTTTATTAAAAATAAAAATGTTTAATGAGCTAAAGAACCAAATCTCACCAGTTCCGAGAATTTTGTAAATAAGCAGACCAGCCTTCCAGTGAGAGCAAGGCTACAGCAAGGTAGCTTCCCAGCTGAGAGGTGCCACAGCTATCATGTTTATGTGCAAAGGTAGCTTCTGTGGACTCATTGTGCTTCCGATTTTCAACATGGGGACCAAGTAGACACAACTTGAAAACTTAACTCCTTCACATTGCCTGGAATATGATTCTTTAGAAATGTATTTGGATTTCTAAGAAAATGTTCCAAAGGAAATTAAAAGTGGATAATCAGTCTTTGACCATGATGTGAATAAATTGGCATTTTTCTGTTAATATCTAACTGATCTGCAAGAAAATTTTATGGAGGAATAGGTAAGACAGAGTAAGACAAGGAAGCAGAGAACAGTGTAAGAGTATTTCCCTACTTCCTATAGGTGTGAGCTGGGGAACAGGAAAAATAGAAAGGGAGACCGTAGGGGAGAGGCTAGGATGGGTTGCGGGAGGAGCCTGCATTAACCACCAGCCAGTAACTCAGTGGGCCACCTACTCTTTCTCCCTGCATCCTACTCATTCTCTTTCAGTGGTGGTGATAATGTTCCCTATTGATAATAGTTCAGGGAAAGGCTTTCTGAGTTCAACTATGACATATGAAGTAAGACAAAAAAAAAAAGTGTTGAGACCTTTTAGGTCTCATATTCCCACAGACCCTTGTTATTCCCTGAGGACTTCTGGTCCCCTCCTTCCAGTAATCAGCTACCAGGCATAGGAATCAAATCAGTTTTCACTATTAAAAGATTTCCCACCTTTGTCCATAAAGTGTAATCAGAAAATCTGTTATGCAGGTGTATTTGAGACAAACGAAGCTAACTCCTTTAGTGGGTAGTGGGGTGGTAACCTGACTGTATCACCTAAAGACCTTGTAACATTTGCTTAGGTGCTTCTCTCTGTGGCTCTCAGATTTTTCTGTTTCCAAGAAGAGGAAATTAGATAATAACAGTAGGAATACCAATGCCGAATGCCAGCCCTTTGGCCCTCTAGTCCTTATAAAAATAAGGTATTATTATGCCCCTCTGTATAGAAAAGGAAATCAAGGCTCAAAGCAATGGAGCAACTGAGATTATACACTTAGTGAGAGCAATAAATCCAAACTTAAGCCTTTGGCATTAGATCAAAATGTCTATTAGGTTTGTCTGACTCACATTTGCTCAGTCTGATTTTATAATCTATGTGGTGCAAGTCACTGTAACACAAATTGCAATGTATAGCTTTAAAAAACTTACACAGGTTGAAGATCAACAGTAAGAGTGAAACACAATAAAATATCCTAATTGATATTCATGAAAAATACAGATCTGTCAAAATATTCCATTATTACATTTAAGGTGAGTTGCGGGATTTTTGGTGCTTTCTTATGTTTTATGCTCATTTTGATAATGCATTTTAAATAAGAATAAAAGTAGACCCCCTTTTCAGAATGATATTAACTTCAAATACCCTTCCCCTTTGTTTTAATATAAACATTAGATGAATAAAAATATGGTATTTAACAAACTCTGATATTGTTTGGTCAAGTTCATGAAACATTAGTAAGAACAAAGTCTCAACTGTTCTGTTAAGTTTTAAATCTTAAGTATAAAGTGACCAATTATTCACAAGTCATTTTCTTCTTTTCTTAATTTTTCAGTTACCCCCTTAGGGCAAATCATAATATGCGGGGACTTAAAATTAGCATTATTTAAATAATCTTAGGAACCGTGAATGAGTTCTTATAGGTTGTATGATATACTTTTAAGTTCCACATGAATCAAGTTAATCACAAAGTCAAACATATACAATTAAGACTGTGTTTTGTTGTTCAGACAATTACAAAGAACAGAGTATACACGGAAAAGAGAGCGAAAGCGATTGGAAAAGGCACATTCTAACAACGTCCTATTTATGAATCCCTTTGTCCTCTTGACACTGGCAGTTGGGGCTTTCTGATATGGTGTTTGATGTTCAAATTGATGGGGAAACCCCACATTTTACTGCCAGTAACTTGTTTTGCTTGGAGAGTTTCTTCTTTTAATAGTATGGACATATGAGTACTATCAAATAAAAGTGTGTCTGTCCTTTCTTATTCTTAGATTAATTCTTAGAAGAATATTGAAGTTGTGTCCAATGCCCAATGGTGTAAAATGATACTCTAAACAAATGTCTTTATTCATTTACACCTTGGATAATAACTAAGCAATTATATCTAATGAATACCATCTTTATGTTTTCTCTAAAGGTGTGTAAAGAACATTGGATTTTAGGAATGGACATCCTTGGGATGTTATGCTGTGATGGGCAGTGGAATGAGCCAGGGCCCAGGAGCCAGGGGTGGGTCTTGGATCACCAATCAACTCATTCATCATCAGCACATGAAGAATAGGACCCTCTTCATGCTGACCACCTCCAGACCCTGTTTTTCCCTACGTAGAATGAGAAAGAGATTAACCAGCGGAAGAAAAACTATCCAGTTCTAAAGATCTGGAACTCATAGTGTTGAGTAAGGAAAGTGATTTTTAGTTTTAAATCCTATTAAAATAATGACAAAATTGGGGAGTAGAGAAATTATCATTAATTTCTTCTTTATAATAGAAACAGTAATTTTTTTAAAATTTCCAATTGCTCAGAATCACAAATCACATTTCTGTCATTATGCAGGAACATCAGGTAGTAAGTTTGCCTTTTGATGTAAAAGCCAGGTCCTGCATTGGGGTGAAAGTGGAGGCTCTGCTGGTAGGGCTGCTGGTGTCTGAGTGCCAGCCTCACCTCACTGATAGGTGTCTTCTATCTACATTTTAGGACTGTGTGTGTAAGTGGAGGCAGTCTGGCTTCTTCACCCAGGTGTCTGGGTAACTAAGGGAAGCAGTGTTCCCATAACCTTGATAAGTAGTGTTCTCATAGGTGTGAGACTGGGTCCGATAAATGGTTCCCATAATACAAAGTAGGCTCGCATGTGCAGAAT
Organism: Anoura caudifer; assembly: GCA_004027475.1. Taxonomy (NCBI): domain Eukaryota; kingdom Metazoa; phylum Chordata; class Mammalia; order Chiroptera; family Phyllostomidae; genus Anoura; species Anoura caudifer. The sequence continues at coordinate 96,427 of PVKU01005525.1, read as the reverse complement.
TATGCTATATTATATAATTTTCTGGCTTGAAGCCTGCTTTGGTTGTTCTAGTATTTACAAAGTGGCTGGCGGCTCCCTGCTGGGTGCCACACTGGGGAGCAAGGGCCGCAACGTGTGCCATTTAGAGACATGCAGGGGGATACGTGGCTTGCAGTGTGCATGGATCACCACCTGAGAATAAAGGCATGTCAGACACCCCAACGGCTCCCTGAATATTTTTCCCTCTGCCAAGTCCCATGAACCTGTCAGGCCTTGATCAGCTGCAACACAGTTTGCATTGAACACTGAAGATGTTCAATTTGCTCTCTCGGGTATCAGTAGACTGAAGGTAGACACAGTCAAATTAAAAGTGAATTCTTTTAACTCTAGATTCTGTATCTAAGAGAATCTGCTCTTATGCTCTATCAGAACCCGATTTTAATGTAGAATGTTTGGTAAATTGTTCTGTTTCAAAACAGATAGCCTTCGTCTCCTTGATCACCATTTGGGGAATGTTACTCCACAATATCAATAATAAGAACACAATCTAAACACAAGTATATAGATACAAAAGTAGCTATCAATCTGTCTATGTATCTTCCCAGGATTTGAGTTTCTTTCTCAGGTCTGTATTTTTATGTATTAACACTGAAAACCTAAGTTTACAGTAGCAATGCAATTAGCAAGCTCTCTGAAAAACTACCTCCATTTGTGGTTGCTAATGTATTTGCTATAGATTTTAGTGACAGAAATAGTGATATTAATGTCATCAAAATCCATGTCACTGCTTGCAGGCATCATGTAAACCAAAAGGTTACATTTTAAATTATGAAAGTCTGGGTTAAAAAAAAGTCCTTCATTTTTCTAACTTGTCGCATTAGAGTTTAAGATTATGTTATAGGTGCTCTGAATTAATCATTACATGTTAGACTATGTAGAAATAAAATAAAATGTGGAAATTTTTTTGTTGACTTAAAATACTTTAAATGTTATATTATGTAAATAACAACATAAAATTCCATTTTATAAATAGCCCCTACATTTAGCCACTTACATTTGTTTATGTTTACTATCAGACATACCCTAATTAGGGCATGTTCTTTTGATTTAAAATTCTGAATTGTACAAATTTTAGAAAAAAACACAGTTTTTGAATTACTAAACTTTTTGCTATTATAAAACAGCAAGTATATACACATGTACGTATATATACAGGAAGTGTAGACATTTCATATTTATTAGGTGCTTGATCATTTAATGTTACTAGCCATCTTATGGAGTTGGTATCATTTGCTCACTTTAAAAATGAGAAAACAGATTAAATAAATAACTTTCCCAAAATCACAACGTTTAGTTGGTGGTGCCAGGGTGAAATGAGGGGTGATCAGTTTCTAAAATCAATACTTGCATGTATGATTCACACCCAGAGTCCTAACTGTATTCATAACTATGATTCTTAACTATTATTTTTATGGTTTTTGATACCAATTTTCTACTTCCTACAGAATACCATTGTTTTGTTTTGAGGATAGAACAGAAAGCAGTGCAGACTGATTCTTTGGGTGGTATATGTATGTGTGATAGGACTCTAATAACAGTTTTCTGAGGATACTTGAAGGCTGAAATCATCTTCGCTCTATGTTTCCATTGATTGCCTGGCCTGCCTTCTTTATATTAATTAACACCATGCTTTGAAAGCAAAGGGAATGAGTGGCTTTTGGCTTCTTCCTTTTTATCCCTCTTAAAACCATAAATAAAATATTAAAATAAGTGATGAGTTATTGGTCTGTAAAACGTACAGTGCTTTAAAAAGACTAATAATTTGGACCTAAATACTTTGTTGAATAGGAGAATTACAAAAGCTATACCAAAAATCCTGCTGAGTTTAGATTCCTGCTTGAGAAATTTCTTTTTCACATTCTTGTTTAGTTAAATGTTTCCTACTCCTCCATTAAATATTTGGTGACTAGATCTCCTGTGTTTGCAGGAACTTCTTTTCAAGGATATGAATTTTTAAAAAGCTGTTCACCAATTAATAATTAACAAGGTTAGCTAAGATATTTATTTATTTTATGTGCTTACTCATTTATCAAATATTTACTAATTCTTGACATCCTGCTAATGTCAAGGACAGATAGTATTAACAGCAAAACTGGTCAGAGAAAGCCAGATTGGTACATTTGTTCCTTAGAATTACCCAGTTCTGTAAAACCTATGCCACAGTCCCTGAAATGGGGGGAAATTTCTGCAGCTTTGAACTGAAACCTATTGAAAGCCTTGTTTTAAGAGGCAGTTGGCATCATACAAAGTCCTGCTATCTCCAGTCACAAAGCCTATTTTCATGACATTATGGAATCTAAGGATCTATTAAGAGGAAATAAGATCTGATTTTAGTTATCTTAAAAATTACTGTGAACCTTTGCTTTGTTTTGTTTTAAACTCAGACCAAAGACAAATTGGAAGGTATACACAGAAAATCAGAATTGATTTCATTGTTTTGACCAGTTTCTTTTAACTTATGTTCCAGGTTAAGATTTAGTGAGTGAGGAATTAAAACTATCTCAGCATCCTCTTTGGAGTCTTACTTTATTACGTGCTATTTATTCTTAGTGGGATTACGGCTTTGAATGAGGTGATTATAGAGTTTTTGAATCAGGTGTTTTGAGCCTCCTGTTTGATTCAACAACTCAGACATTAAAGGAACTGCACGCAGCTTCACTGTATTCAGTCCATATTGGAAGAAAAATCGTTTGTGGAACAGTCCAAATGTTAGTGACTTCAGTCTTTTCTAGCTCTGAAAAAAATAAGTATAAATGCATGTTACTAAGCCAATAACTAGAATTTTTCTGAAATTGCCAGAAATTCAACAGAGATTTAGTATATTTTATGGGTTACTTTTTGACATCAATCAAACAATGATGGAAATGGTAACATTTGGTATCCAAATGGTATTAACTTTTGGCTGTCGACTGGATTTCATTAAATTCAATGAGATTTTTGTTATACAAAACTTGCTGAAGAAAATTTGTGTACCAGAAAAAAAAGTAGTCCTGGAATTTATTCATTAGCTCTTTTTTACCCATGAAGGTCTACAAATGCAAAATCTTGATTTTGGATGGGGTTCATCCGGATGTGTCACTGGAAAGGCATCATCTTTGCATCGCGGCCTGCCTCAATTTGGAGGAATTCAGCTCCACTGATTTTCTTTATTCTTTGCTGATTCACACTGGAATACAATTATCTCTGAGGAAGGATATGCAAAGCATTTCACCATTTCAAGGCTGCTGAAGGCCTAAAACTCCAGATCAATCTTATCCATAGCAAGGTTACCAGGGAGATAGTTTTATAGGTATTTAGTTTTTTACCATCATCCATAATAGCTTTTTTTTTTCCATGTTTTCTTGATCATTGTATTCTACTTCTAATTAAACCTCTCAACTCCTTGCTGTTGTTATGAAAGAAGGCATTGTGATAGCCTTTGGGTTTTGTTGATTGATTTGAAAACGACAAGGTTTTTGTTAGTTATACTGACTGACCCTCAAATTACAGCTTAGTAACTACTCTTCTTTTGTCTGATTTCAGGAGTGACCTGAAAAAAAAAGATATCTCTGAGGCCTGTGATTGAGAAGAAACTGAGGTTTCCCCAATCAATTCTAATCTTACCAAATCCCATTTAGAATATAATGTTCTTCCCTTTTTGAAGTAACATCAATTAAGCTCTATCATACCTTTTCAGTCATAATATATTTAATTTATGAAAATTATATTTTTCTGGAAAAATAATATTTTTTTCAAATTCCCTTTTGCTGTCATTAGACCACAGGCCTTGTGAGGGTGAACTCTACTGGCAACAGAAGTTCCTTTTAGACAGACAGGAGCAGTAGCCAGGGCCATCATACCCCCAGTTGCTAGATTCACAAAACAGACTGGGGATAGTAAGTTCAGGAAGCTGAGCTTCCATTCAAGGTACCTCCTTCTCAGGGTGATGGAAGTATGGGGCAGAGAAGCATGGCAGGTTTCAGAACAGAGAGCAAGGCAAAATTCTAGGCCTTATGATGGAGTCAGAAGACAGAGCTTTAAAATCTCACTTCGAATTAGTACAGAGCCCCTAGTCATGGCTGCTGTGTGTGCTGGCCATGGGCATAGCCAGTTGCCAGGAAACAGAAAAGAAAAAGACAGAGGAAACTTGGCAGAATATGAAACTCTACGAAGTGTGGTAAAGCAGATGGATTTGTAAAATTTAATTTTTGTAAGAGGTTGAACATTACTTTTCTGTTTGTTTCTGTAACTAAAAACAGCCGTGTACATTTGAGTGCCAGTCTGTGGGATGGCTTCGGAGGGACTGGGTATCCGCGGTAACATCGGTCCGCTGCAGATCTCAGAGCAGTTCCGAGGTGCAGCGCGCTGCTTTCAATCCCCTAGTCTTCGATTTGTCTCCCTGTAATAAATAATGTAAATAATGCTAAAATTAAATGAAAGTCCATTTCACAAGAAAACAAACAAACCCTTAAACATTAAAATGACAGAAGAGTCCCCTAACAGAGTGGAAAGCCCTGGAGTGTTGGCCTCGCCATGGTAAAACTAAATCATCAGTACAAGCAGGTTCTAATAAAGCATTCAGCGTGATAGAGGGGCTCTATTATGTTACAAAGCCCAGAAGGCTCTGCTGTTGCAACTACCACGAACTGAATAGGTTAAAAGAATTTAAATGGCTTTCTGGAGTAAAAATGCGGGGCTACAGGCAGCTAACATGCCTTTATTAACATATATAATAGGACGCTAACACAAATTAGGAGCGCCTATAATGTTAGACAGTCTGGTTTGCCTCATTCAAAAAGTTAGGGGAACATAGCCAGAAATAAAACAAAATTTACAGAAACTATTCCAATAAATGTCTTTTGGTTAATGAATTAAATTTTCTTATTGAATAGAAGCTTCTAAAAAAAGTAATTGATCAATTAATGTTAATTAATAACTTTTCAGCACCTACAGTGTGCCAGGCGCCGAGGTAAGTGCTGGCACCTCTCAGAAACCACCATGCCTGTTTGCCGTGTTGTCTGCTGTGCATCAGGCCCAGTGCTGGGCAAACATTTGCTCTCTTTTTTTATGTTGTTTGTAAAAAAACCCATGTAAAGCTTTGAAATAAAGGCTTTTCTTTTTTTATTGTTTAAAGTGTTGCATCCATTATCTTGACATTTCTCTTATTTTTGCCTGTATGATTCTAACCACTTTCTGACCTTTAGCCATGGAAGGTAAAATAAAAAAGAAATAAAATTAAAGAAACAATAACATTCATAAATCTGAGATGTTATTCTTGTGCAACATTATTCATTATGTGAGAGCCTGTTATCGCTTGGCCAATCACTAAAAATGGTTGTTATAAATATTATGTAATGATCTGACATGGAATTTATTATAATATTTGAAAATAAGAAAGGATATGAAATAATCTGTATCATTTTGATGTAATCTGGAAATAGAATCTTGGCACTGTGCTACAGTCATGCTTTTAGTTACATTACTAAGTAGTCACACATTAATGTCTAATGGAAAACAATCCTTTATTCCCATGGTGCTCTGTCCTGTTGTTTTCTAAGTGGGTTTTGGAAATAAAGACACAAACTTAAATGGTGTTATTTATGGTGCTATACTATCTTTTTTTGTGCTTTCTCACATAATATAAAGATTTACTATTTTTAATTTGGGAATATTTTATTTTAGTAGTTGAAAAAATACTTAATTATAACAACAGAATTTCCTGGTAAGACTCATAAAATTGTCAAGCTTCTTTCATGGAAAAAAGTTGTTGCAACCTATAATCATCCCTGAAGAAGTTAGTTTATTTATTTTCTTGGGCACATACTAATGGGAATGGGTTTGGCAATGGGTTAAGTATGCCCATAACCTTGCCTCCATTTGATGAGCTTATGATTGATTAACATTATATTTATTCTCCCAATAGTGCTTATGTGTGCACATGTGTGTGCTTGTGAGTGTATTTGTGTGCATGTGGTTGAGAGAGAAGTTCAAAAGATTATCACTGATCCTTAATCTTAGAACTGAAATATCTTTAAAGCGGTTACCATGTGGCATGAAGTAATGGTCAAAGGGTCACTTCAAAAGCGTGCAAAGATAAATCCTAGGGATAAAAATACTTCCATTATTTTCATCATAAGTCGCTAACATTGTAGGTTTGACAAATAATTGAGAAACAAGGTGCCCTGAGGACTAAAGTCTTATTTGGCAAGGACTTTGTTCAGATGAACTGTTAACTAGTTAAAATGGTAGTTTAACACTGGCAGACTCTGTCTAATAACAATGGTTAATAAAATAACCTGTATGCTTTTATCTGTGTAAATACACTTTCAAATTAAAAGTTTCTATTTTTCAGGTTCAACGAAGCATGGAGCTAGCAGCCCCTAGTATTAAAGTTTCCAAGTTCCTTTGAATATATGCAAAGATCAGAAGAGACAACAGCAAAGCAAACAAGCAAATAAACAAAAAGGAAAACAAACAACAACAGCAGTGATCCTATTACCAGGACCTGGAAGGACAGAGCTCTAGTAACTGTAAGGACAATATATCTGGACTCAGAAAGCAAACATTGTCCAATCTTAATAAAAAATATCTCCATTTAAAGTATGGAGACACTTTCTCCCCTTGTGAGACAGTCGTTCTGCATGATCATCATTCTTTGAGGCAGTGAACTGGCCACATGTCCTATTTCTCCACTAGTCAGACATACCAAACCTCACAAAACAACTGGGAAGAAAGTAGCTTGGGGTTGGAGAACAGGTATAAACACATTACTTTCTGGGTAGCACAGTTGCCACAAAAAAATAATGGGTGGGTGTGTGGTGATGGCATTTTGTACTGATGATTATAGCATTTTATGCCCTTCACTGATCCAGGTGAAAAGAACCAGGTAATGGATGTGAAGTTTAGAAAGACTCCACCAGACAAAATTCTACTAGAAACTGATAATTAGACCCTGGAAAGCCATGCAACCAGAGAGAGTAGATTAATAGGTAGAATACTTTTGCTGCTCATTGGTAAATATTGAATACGCCTATAGTTATCTCCTGATTACTGGATGAGTCATCAGAAAACAACAATACAAAAATGCAACTTACATGGGAACTATATCAAACACTTTCACATCAAGGTAAATGGCTCATGACTCTGAAAAGTCAGACTAAGTAAATGATGAAAATAATTTGTGTGAGTAACTAGGTAAAATAAAGCTATTAGGCATCAATAGCTTCTCTGGAACGATCACAGCAAATCACAAGAAGAGAAAGCCTAAATGAGTGGAAAACAGTGTACGGTACATAGAAGACAGATAAGATGAAGATGAATTTCTGTGCCATGATAAATTCAGTAAGATAATTAACTTCAGTATTGGCTGCAGCGAAGGACAGAGCTGACACTTGGGAAATACATCATTGGGCTGAGAACCAATATGGGGAGAACTTTAAGGCAAGTAAACAACTAGAATCAATTTACATATTTCAAGAAGATGACCTATCTAAAGAATAGAGAGTAAAGACTTAAACATAAGAGCTATAGCCATCCTTAATTTGAAAAACAAACAAATATTAAGAATCATTGTTGACAATATTGCTAGTAGAAAAATGATGTAACAATGAAAATCAAAATGTTTCTGTGAGTCTTTCAGCGAACCTCAATAAGGGGACCACAGATAAAATACATACGCTGTGCAAACTCTTAATTGTAATAAAAATAAGTCCTCAAAACATCAGAATACCAGCAACAAAGTTACTATTAAAAAGGGGCAAATAGCCCTGGCTGGGTGACTCATTTTGTTGGAGTGTCATCCTGTACACCAACAGGTTGCAGTTTTGATCCCCAGTTGAGGTGCATATGAGAGGCAACCAGTTGATGCTTCTCTCTCACATCAATGTTTCTCTCTGTCTCTCTGTCTCTCAAAAAATCAATAAACAGGTCCTCAGGTAAGTATTATAAAAAGGGGCAAACAAGCAGATTCAGACATCTCTGCACATCTAAATGGCTAAAATAGTGACAAATTGTCCATTGAAACTTGACAAAAAAATATTCTCTCTCAACAGTTGTATACCTGGCCATATTATCTTTCTTTTGTTAAAGTAAAAGAAAGATATTTTGCATTAAATAAATATTTATATCATATTATCTTGTGTCAAATAAAAATGACTTCTATTGATGTTAAAATCTGAAAACAAGGAAGATCCTGGACTCAAGGAAAGGGCAAACATGTAAGCAATGTCATGGATCAAAACTACTTTATGCTATAGTCATCATAAATATTCAACATTAGGAAAAGTTTCATACAATGGGGCAACATAGGCATACATTTATCATGGCAGAAAGGTTTCCCCATGGCACTGGGAAAAGCTTGCCATGTAATTAATTTACTCTGAGCTTCACTAGGGCAGTCCCCATGTTTGCTTGGTTCACCATTTTATCCCCAGCACTTGGCACAATTCCTGGCACAATAAATATTTTCTGACTATAACAAGTAAATAATGGTTAAATGTGGCAGATATAAAACTGTACATAGAGTATCATTTCAAGTATGTTTACCACTGAAATAAAAGCCTGGTTAAGGAGTCTCCTCTAGTTCCTTGTTAGGTTGGACACATCAACAGCTGAGAAATCTACCAGCAGGGCTGGCAGGCAGAGGTGAAGGTGTCTAGAGCCAGGTGTTGTCCATGACAGCAACTGGAAGGATAGACATCCATGGCATGTTGTGCATGTCTACCACCACACTTAGCACATTCTTGCTATTAGATGTAGATCAATCTAGAATGTGAAGTTCTTCGAATGCTTTGTCACAAAAAAAGCAATTGAATGTCTGTGCAATTTAATCAGGTCTCATAGGATGGCAAATGACTTATTGCACATTACTTTTGTAATAGAAATATGTCTTATTTAATATTACAGATGGAATGTTTGTGTTCCCTCAAGATAAGTAGGTTGGAGCCTTAGCTAGCCCTCGGTGGGACTGTATTGGGAGATAAGGCCTGTGAAGGAGGAGATAAAGTTTGGGTAAGGTCATAAGCATGGGCCTCGGGTCCCATAAGGTTAGTGTCCTTATAAGAGGAGTCACCAGAATGCTCACTGCTGGAAATGACACACACTGAGGTAATGCCACGTGAGGCCACAGCAGGCTGGTGGGCTGTCTAAAAGCCAGGAAGAGAACTCTCACCAGAAAGTGAATTTGCAGACATCTTGATCTTGGACTCTAAGTCTCTAGAACTGTGAGAATATGCATATCTGTTATTTAAACCACCCAGTCTGTGGTATTTTGTTATGATAATCAAGAAAACTAAGACAATTAACTAGTGATTTTGTCAAGGTACATGGAATCATAATTTTATTCACCTCAAATATCTCCAGAATCCTGAAGCCAGATATTTTGGATGAGGTCTCAGGCTCTGGGCCCCCCGTTTTGGTTATGGTCCAGTGTACTATTGTTCACATAATGGAGAATGGCTTAGGAAGTAGATGTTGAATGGTGGAAATGGAAACAGTAGAAGTAGGTAGTATGAGACTTGAGCTCTGCTTCTTTCTTACTTTGGGTCATTGATTTTCTCATCTCTGATCCTTAGATTTTTCAATGACACCTGCTTTTATTTTTAACATCATGGGGCCTTTGGATGATCAAATGAGATCATATGTAGGAAACTGTTTTGTTTACCATGAATGCTATACAAACATAAGGGATTTATAATATGTCCCACTCTTGGCCCTGGAAAAGGAAGGCCCTGTCTATGTATGTGACCATGTATCAGAGGACCTGCTTTAGCATATTCTAATCCTGATCCTCACCACAGCAAAGGAATCCTTGGGGTCAAGGAGAAGTACCCACCCACAGCTCAAGCACCAGCTTCTGCACCATGATCCAGGTACCAGAGACCCTGAATTTCCTACCCAAATAGTCCTTAGCTTTCAGAGCCTGCCTTGACCTTATTTCCAGCTGCACCCTCCCAGCCTGCACTATGTAGTGGCTCTCTTCTAGGTTTGAGGGGAGTACAAGAGACGATGGTTCTGGGGAGAGGGCTTGGGCAGACCTTGGACTTTGAGCTGAGATGTCTATACATGCATGTGTGGCCATGTGCTTGTGTGCAGACATGTGCATATGCATTTGTACATGCATGTGTGTGCGTGTTTGCCCTCATGGTACAGAAAAGAGCTTGGAGAGGGAAGAGAAGGGAGGCAATCAGGACTGGGCTGTGGTTTGTGTCCTCTTTGACAGGCCCTGACAATGTTAGGGCAAGTCAATATAAGAATCTCAGATTCAGACTAACTGTGTGATTTGGTGCTAAAGATTAAGGGTATCTGGGTCTCGATTGCCTCAAATTATTCAAAATTTAATGATTTGAACCCTGTTAAAAGATTTGGATACATAAAATCTGTTATATTTATAAAGTTCTGTCTCAGTTCTACTTCTGCTGAAATTCTGGCTTAGATATTAATGTCTAAACTCTTATTTATAAAATACATCTATACATCAATTTTATTGACTTTCCAATATCCATATCATTACATATATAAAAATCAGCTTTATGGTTTTTAATGTTCCAATGGACTTTGTAAAGTATCTTCCTTCTACTTTACCTATCATGAATTTTCTCTTTGTTTTCATTTTCCAGGTTGCATAATTAGCATTGGAGATTGTTATCATATATTTTATTTTTATTAATATTCTTTATATCTGATTATTTTATTTTAAAAATAAAGTAACAGTTTTCTTTTAATCTCTGATTAATTTATGTTTAACCTTTTCTTTCATGTTTTAATAAGATTTATGCCTACATTAACATCTTTTAGGTTTAGCTTGTCTGTGGCACAGATCATTGTAAAGCATTCAAAATTTGAGATTTCAAGGGGTGAGTTGATATTGAATTTTTTACTTAATTTGGTTACAATAATTGGGGTGTTTTATGAATAAAATTATAATATAATCAAAAAATGTTTTAAATGGGTAATTTTGTTTTAACTTAAACTGGCATAAGGGAGTCTATGAGCTGGCCTAAGATTCACAGCATTTTTTTCTCTAGGAGAATCCCAAGAGGTCAGTTTATAAACAAGTAATTATTGAACACACCCAAGAGGATCTGGGCCTTATTCCCAGATCTGCCATTAAGCAAATTGCTTAATACCCTTGTCTTCATTTGCGCAAGGTTGCATTGAGGATAAAGTTACAGACAATAGATGAAGTGACACATTAGAAAGCTGGAAATCTGCTATTATAATCTGTCATTACTGTTAGTAATAGAATTATTATATAATGCTCATAATGCATAATTTAACCAATGCAAAACTAATGTGAAAATTACTTTATTGTGAAAATAATTCATAAAGCTAAGGGCTCTATTTTTGCATATGCAATGCAGGTCTTATGATTTCCTGACCTGTTTAACACAGTCAGCTTATTTCAAGCACAGTTTGACTTAAAAGCATGCACTTTCTCCCCTGCTCATATGGTAGATGAAGACTGCACTGTTAAAGAAACTACGTTTTTTTGTGCATTATAGCTACAAATTGGTGTCTAAAAGCATAAATGAAATAATACTTATCACATGTGTGATCTTGGGTAATGATCTTATAGACTCATATTGGAAAAGGTATTAATGCTAAGAGTATACATTAATGAACCAGACTGCTTGCATTTGAATCCCAGACTCATTACCCACCAGAGGGTATAGCCTTGGGCAAATTTGTAACCTCTTCATGCCTGCTTCATTATATATCAGCTGTGGATAATACCAATATATCCAACAGGTAACAGTTAGAATGATATAAATAAAATATCTTAGTGCCTGGCACATAGTATTGGGGTCTATACATGCTACTATTTCATGGTTAATAAACTTGAAAATAATTGACTCTACTCTGCAGACATCAATATTTAAAAAATAAAAAAAATGTTTGAATTGTACTAAAATATGTAAAATATAACATTTACCATTTTAATCATTTTAAGAATAGAGTTAATGGCACTAAGTATATTCACAATACAGGGGTGGGAAAAAGAAAATTTACTGTTATTTGTGTGGAAAATACAATAATAAATAAATCATATTACATGAATAAACTCTGTGTTTCATGTACTCACAACTGTAAACCTACTTTTGCCCTCCCCTGTATTGTGTAACCATTACCAGCATCCATTTCCACAATTTTTTATTACTCCAAACTGAAAATGTATACCTATTAAACCATAACTTCTATTGTCCCCTCCACCCAGCTGCTGGCACTCACCATTCTACTGTCTGTCTCCATGAATTTGACTACTCTCCATACTTCCTAAGTGTAGAATCATACAGCATTTGTTATTTTTATTGTGGCCATCTTAATGGGTGTGAGATGTTATCTCGCTGTGGTATTAATGTGCATTTCACTGATGCTTAGTGAAATTAGCATCCTTTTATGTTTCTTGCTTATTTGTATATCTTCTTTAGAGAAATAGATATTCAACTCCTTCACTGATTTTTAAAATTAGGTTTTGTTGTTGAGTTGTCAAGACCTCAATTTTTTTAATTGAGAAAATAGTTGCTCTATAGTTATCAAGATGCCTGATACTGTCCAAGAAAATTATGCTAAGCAGAAGACAGCATTGATTTAACATTTTTGTATTAAATGTATAAATATTGCAAAACAGGTATTTTCACAGATATAATTTCTTTTTGTCTTCAGAGAAACTTTCTCTGATGAATACTTTATAAAACAAGTCTTATCAACTAGCTTCCCTTTCTTTATGATTATTTGAACCATTAACCAAAATTAGATATTACAAAATAAAGCATGTTTTAATTTCATTTCATTCTCACATAGCATATAAACTTCAATTAGAATATGAATTTTTTTCAAGATTTTTTATATAGCCGAGATATTGCAGGACAGTTTTAGAATTTTAAAATTTAATCTTATACAACATTTTAACTCTTATTTTAAAATGTATTCAGTTCCTTTCTTACTTTGGTGGGACCAAATTTTGATGACATTCTACTTTCAATGATTGTAATTTGAAAAAGCTTCAAAATCTTGCATACCCTGATGGGTTAGATACATAAGAACAACATATGACCTGTTCTTTGTGTTTAAGAAGCTAACTGTGTAGGGTGGCAGGTAGGGAGGGGTAGATGGGGAAGAAGGGGGATAAGCAAATAATTATAGTAAAATGTATCAATAGGAATCCAGGAATATCAAATTTATAGTAGTAAACAACATGATAAACCACCTCTTTGTTTTCTACTTTGGTTTAATGGCATATATTATGATTCAGAATATTTTACTCTTTTTGGAGTTCCGATATCCTTAGAGATAAAGTTGGGTAATATTATACAGATATTTTATATGAGGTGGGATTTAGGTAATAAATTTAAGACAATGAAGTAAGTATGGGGACCAATACTAGAAAGAGTAAAAAGGTAAAGTGGATAGCGAATGTCACTCTAGAATGAGCCAGGGTTAGAGCAAGGATTTTTAAATTCTTCAATTTCAGTAATAGTTTCTAAGGCCAATATCACAATTAAGAAATGGAGATAAACTAGGAAGGAATAAACAGAGAACACTCAACAAGTCCTGCTTTGCTAGAATGTGTCATTTCCTCACGGGGTTAGGATCACTGTTTCGCATGACATCACTTCAGCCAGTGAAGACTGTCCTGCATCCCCTGTGGTGAAAAGCTGTCCCTGGTCATGGAAAGCCTCCGATGAAGGGCCTCTGGGTCTGGTAACTGATTCCAAGATTCTCTGAGGAATGTTCAATTAACCCCCGCTTTGTCTCTGAGAAGTGTTGCCTACCACATATTTATAAGAGTAGGTGAATTTCAATTAACTTTCTTAGGAATTGCTTTAGAAATTGTCAAGCATTTTGTATTCCCTAGAACTAGCCTAGGTGAACTCAAAACCAGAAGAAAAAAGAAAAAAAAAAAAAAAAGAATCCAGGCTGTTCTCAAGGATTTTCCCAGACCTTTTCTGGGAAAATTAGGATCTAGACATTGTTATTTTGTCACTGCTAATTTTTAATTTCTGAGAGAAAAGCAAAGTGCTATATGGTACTCAGATACTATTATACATAGAAAATCTGTGAGCTACTGGATTTTTCTATGAACTAGATATGTAAAATCTGTTGCCAGGTTAATCTGATTTTATGCAAATTGTGAAACCATCCATCAAACACTATACATCAAACAGAAACTTGATTCTAATAGAAACACCTGTGGCCAACAGCTGAACAGAGATCTTTCAGATTTTAGGATTGAAAGTATATTAGAAATAATACCAGGTCATCTGGGAAAAGTCTAACCATTATTAGTATAATGAGCATGGTTTGTATGACATCAATGTAACCCAGCAGCCAAAGAGAGTGGACTGGAATGTTCATGTGTGAACAATGATGACTTCACTGTATTAGTCAGTGGCAGCAGTAGATGCTGTTGAGTGAACATGTGTACTGTGTGGCCATCACATTAAAAATGACTGAGCAAGTAGAGCAGTGAATCTGCACTAAATTTTGCATTAAGCTTGAACGTTCCACCATGGAAATTATTCCAATGATTCAGAAGGTCGCAACTATGAGCAATTGGTGATTTGCAGCTTCATTACAAAACATGCTCGCTCATGCATTACATCTCATGCAGAATTTTTTGGTGAAACACCAAATCACCCAGGTGACTCAGCCCCCTTACAGCTGATATTTGGTGCCCTGAAACTTCTGTCTTTTCCCAAAACTAAAATCACCTTTGAAAGGCAAGATTTCAGACTGTTGATGAGATTCAGGAAAATATGATGGGGACTAGCTAATGGTGACTGGGAGAACTGTGTGAGGTCCCAAGTTGCCTACTTTGAAGGGGACTGAGGCATCATTGTATTGTGTATAATGTATCTTGTATCTTCTTCAATAAATGTCTCTATTTTTCATATTACATGGCTTTATACCTCCGGGACAGACTTTGTATGGTACATGGCTTGTTGCATTTTAGTCATTATACTCTGGGAAAAATATCTTCCCTGTCTGGAACACACATTTACCTTAGGAACAAACTCTAGTAGTTAAAGTCTAACAAATCTATTTAATATATGTGTATACATACACAGAAGCATAGGAATGCACACACATATAATCATGTGTTTCATAAATATATATAATGTAATTTCTATATTCATATATATATTCCAAATAAACATATTTAAAATGTTTTAGCAGCCAACTTTGGTATTGTGCCCATCAAATTACTCAGCTTTTTTATTTTTTAAAGATTTTATTTATTTATCTTTAGAGAGAGAGGCAGGGAGGAAGAAAGAGAGGAAGAGAAACAATAATGGGTGGTTGCCTCTCACCTGCCCCTAAGAAGGGAACTGCTCTGCAACCCATGTGCCCTGACTGGGAATTGAACCAGTGACCCTTTGGTTTGCAGGCTAGCCCTCAATTCACTGAGCCACACCAGCCAGGAAAATTTACTCAGCTTTTAATACTTGTAAAAAACAATAAAAACAGTTCCAAAGTGTAGAGAGATCCGAATTTATAGATGTATTTTCCCAAGGGTTTGTCAATTTTTACATCTAAGTAGGCAGTTTTAAAAATATGTATGAAATAATCAACTTAAATCTATAATTATTTCTTAGAATTTGCTGAGCACAGCTTTTGAATTGATTAGCCAGCTAAAGGGAGAGAAGAGCATGTATAACATGGTGATGTCAGCCTGAACTAGGAGAGCCGTGAGGGAATGAAGAGAATAAAACTTGGGAAAGATCAGAAGGCAAGACTGAACTTGCTGTTTGGTTGTACATAGGTGAATGAATGAGGAGAAAGACTCAGTAATTATGGGAGGGTGTTCAGCTTGGAAAAACTGGAGTGAGTATTGTTACCGTATGTGAGAAGAGGGAATACAGGTGGGAGAGTAGGTTTAGGGAGAGAAGAATAATGAGTTCACTTTTGCATCTGCTGAGTTAGAGGGGCTCATGCAAAGTAGCAGAGATTTCCAATTGGCTAGTTAATAAGCTGGTCTGAAACTTATAAGACAGGTATGATCTGTGATAAAATACTTGGTATTCAATAGCTGGTGGGTACTAAAGTGTTGGCAATGAGAAGGGTGTTCAGGGAATATTGAGAGTGACAACAGAAGGTGGCTAGGGCCCAAGAAACACCTATATCTGAGACACCAAAAATGGAACAAGAACTAAGAAGGTAAAAGTCTGGAGTAGAGGAAAAATAATTGTAGAGTGTCAAAAAAATTTGAGATCTATAATATATGGGATTTTAGAAAATATAATGCCGAATAAGGTAGTGCAAAGAGTAAAATATATTTGAGTTTTTCAATGGGAGTTCTTTTTCTCTGTGTGCGTTAGGGATGTATGAAAACCCTTGCTTGATAGATCAGAATTATCATTTATCATGTTTCTTAAAGCCGCGGCATTAAACGCAAGTTGGATAATAACTGATAGATCATGAATTCATTTATTTTTGAAAAGTTATAATTAACTACCTCTGAGTGGAAAACATATGCAGATTAGATGCTATTTTTGTTTCAAGGAAGTTGCATTTATGTGGAAAATACACTCATATAGAAAAAGCTTACACATTGTGGAATGTGCAACAAATAAATGCGTGAGGAGTTTTATGGAGGTATTTTTACAAAGGTGATGATGATCTTGATGAATTAGAAGGAGTTTTCCCACCTTCCAGTGAAGTAGGTTTCACAAATGAGTGATGTTGAGAAAGTATTTGCTGAGCTATCTCAACCCACTGCTTCTTTCACTGATTTTTAATTTGGGGGAGGGGATCATGGGTGCCGTTTTTGGGCCCACATTTAGCCCTGACATTTTTTTGTGGCTAATTAGCAAGAACTTGTTTCTCTTTCTCCACTGTTAAGTCTCACAGTTTGCAGATGCCACTTGAGTTGCCACACTTAGGCTCACACGGCCATGTATTCATCACAAGGTAAAACAGCTCTGCAACTAAACAGAAATTTGATCTTGCTCTCTTATCTAAGTCAGGTTTCCATTCAAAAAGGACGTCTGAATTCGTTGGAGACCACCTGACTATCATGAACAATATTCCTAGTTCTAGAACATTAAAGATGTTCCCTTGTATTCTATTGGGGGGGTCCTAGATTTTGGGATAATTGTTAAAAGCATAGTGTGAGAAGATTATTATTCTCTTATCAAAATCTCACAAATGCAAGGCTATCTATTTTGAGGAATCATCTTTTAGTACTTAAGGGCTTTCTGAGATGGTTGAGGCTTTATTTATCACTATCGCAGATGATTTAAACCTTTAGATGCCTTAAATATGGAAAATGTTAGAGTAACATACAAATTTCTGTTTAAATTGCAGAGACAGATAGTTATTAGCAACACTGAAAACAAGGCTAAGAGACAACTTATTGTTAAAATCATCAAGAAAATTCCACTAGTTGCAGTTATTTTGGAACAAATGAATACTTATGATAATAGAATAATACAATTTCACTCAAAGTCCAGGGGGGAGGACTCTGCACTCAGGAGCAGAATAAACCAGGAGGGGCAGTGATGTGTACATGTTACACTCATACTGTGTAATAACAAGAAGGTGAGGTGACCTCTGGTTCCTGAGGGAGGACATGATTGGCTTGTTTGAGTAATTGCTAGGCTAGCAGGCAAGTGAAACCTGATAGGTTGAGGACTGGATGGAATGCAGCTGATAGAGGAACTAGCTGGGTGGGTGTCCTTTCCCAATGGGGGCTTCGGTGTCACACCTGGTGAGATCAGAGGAACTCACAGTTTAGCCTTTGGAGCATTGTGAGGCTCCAAGATGTCAAGGCAGCACCTGCAGTTTTAAAAGCTGTAATACTGAGCACTGTTAAGAGTTTGACTGAGATGTAAATACCTCAAATGGAAGCATACAACATCTATTAGAATAATAGCTTAAATGTTGTGAGGTGTGACTTCAAAAAATTAAATGGAAAATTTAATTTTTTTCGTATTTGTTAATTTTTTGAAACAAGACACTGTAGAGAAGGTGAGTGATCTTGTACTTTTTATTATGAAGTGTTTTCATTATGGAAAGAAATGAAGTTTTACTTATAAATATTTCATATTGTATGTAATCATGATATTCTGTGTTTTCCAATTTTAGACAAGATCCATAAAGATTAGACTCCATGACATTGAGAAATTGTACGAGCCCCCAGGGATGTTTCAGATATAAGAAAGAGCAGTGAGTTTGTCTGTGTCACTGATCACACTTCAGTGGGGCTGCTTATTCAGAAATCAATGCCACGCACAGATAGAGTGGCATAATTTCAGATGAAAAGGGGATGGGATAAAAGATATGCTGTAGATATTTGGTGGCATTTAGTTTCAGCTCTACATATGACAATTAAAATGAATGTTTCAATATGATACATTTCAGGAGAGAAAGGAAGCAAATAAACCATCCAACCCATTACATTAAATGGTTTATTTGCTTCCAGTAACATGTCAATAGAGTGAATGATTATAATAAAAATTAACAATTAATTCAAAATCATCACACCAATATTATAATTATATAAAATTAAACTATCTGAATATTTTAAAAAGGCATCTGAATAGGATGCCTATGGTTTTAATCAAATAAGTCCTCTGATTCCCTGATAAAGTGATAACTCACATGTTAGAACAGCCAGCAAAGTCAATTCTCAATAAATATGACTCCCTTTTTCCTCTCTCTCTTAATTTCAATAGATCCTAACTTCCAGAGGTTTTACTAAATTTACTGGAATTGTAGTAAGCTTTAAAAATATTTTATTCATTTCATTTTACATAGATTTCATGTAACCTAACACCTTATTACAGTGAGGTACAATTTGCATAACAAATGTGCTTCTGAGGAATATAAATTGAATGGCATTGTAAATGCACCCAGGAAGCTAATTATTTGAAGCACACTGTGGTGAATTCTTTGATATAATAATTCAAGTCTTATGTAAGCTTGTACTAATGTGGATTAAATTTTATTAAAATTCTTAGTATGAGCACTGATAAGATAAATAATTTATAGCAGACTATAAATGTTCAATGAAAGTAATTGAAGTGCAGACTATTTAAATAGGCAAAGGCTACTTTCAACTCTAAAAGCTGTTTAAACACCTGTTTGTATAAAGGAACTGTAAAGTCAAGTTCAGGTCTATAGTTACCTTTCCCTATTTTGTAAATTATCTATCTTTCTAGTCAGTTTTACAGATATAGAAAATGTCTAAACCTGTAGAAAATTTTTATGAGTTTATTTGAACCAAACCGATAACAGGTGCTGGAGAGCAAGATCTCAAATGCTCCCCAGAATGGCAGTTTTACAGCTTATGTGTTAGACTCAAAGGAGAAGACATACGGAAGATGCATGAAATGCATTGGTAGTAAATTAAAGAAGCAGGAGAAAGCAAAACAGGAACATTTTTGGACTGGATAAAAGGCAAAATGGGGAACATACTTATTTTACATTGGTAAAAGAAGAGACAGGATAACTAATATTTACAGCACACAGAGATGGTATTTGGAGAAGATAATGCGATGAGGGCTTCTGTGGTCTTGTGCTGTGGTGCCTGCAGTTGTGCCTTCAATGGGTAGGAAAAGAAAATCATGTTGACATATCAAAGGTATGCTACCCTAAATACATAAGAACAATGGACAGAGCTCACTTCAGGTACAGAGTGACCTTTGCCAAGGAAGTTACAGACCTGGGAAGCGACTACTGCTATGACCCCAGTTAAGAATTTATGAGCTTATCAGGCCTACTATGTGTCCCCCACCCTGAACTTGTCAGGTTTATTTTATCAGGTTTATTACAGAGCCTCTTTTTGGTTCATAGACTTCCACAGAGTCCTCTCAAGGCAGAGGACTGCCCAAGTGAACTTATGTTAAAGTCTTTGATAATTTTTTTACAGTTTTGAAACAAATTTTTTTTAAAAGTCTCTTTTTTTACACAGGCAGAAAAACCTCTAAAATGGCATCTTAAAGAATCTTTTAAAGATAATGTTTCTAATAATTATTATTTTGTCCTAATTTTATTGACCTAATTTACATTTTTGTTGCAATTAGATTGCAGAATACCTCTAAAGCACTTTTCAGATATTTTTTACACTAAGACTGAAATTATTAACTAATCATCATAATGCCACAGTGAAGGATATCTGATTTAAGGAAGATGGCTTTAAAACTCTGTTATTATATCCTACCTTTTCCTTACCAATAAAGTATAAGAGATAGGAACGAATTAAAATTGCAAGCTGAGGAGTAATTTTATTTGTGAGTTTTAGAGTCAGTCTGTCTACTGAGAAAATAAAGCACATGTACTAATAGCAGAGTATTACTTCTCTTAGGGGGTGTAGATATTGTTCCAGGGAAGGGAGACATTAACTGCAGCTGTAGGAAATGGGGAAGAGTTCCCACATCTGTGGGGAAAGCATTTTCAGTGCAGATCATCTTAAGGGCAAAGGCTGAGGAGACGCAGGTGGGGGTCTTCTGGGGAGCAGGCAGGCATAAATGGGGAAGTGGGAGAAAACTCAGATCAGTGGGCCCTTCAATGCCAAGCTGAACAATTGTAATAATTTTCTATGCAATGGGAAGTTATAGAAAGTTTTTGAGCAAGAAAGGAATATGGTAAAATATATGTTTCAAGAAAATTAATCCTATAGTGAGGTATAGCATGAACGAAGAAAACAGAAAGGGCAACTTAGAGCTGAGGAAAGAGCCGAGGGATATCACAGTCACTAGATGAGAGGAAATTAGAAATGAATGGGGACAGGCAGATGAGTGTAGGATAAACATACTAAGAATCAGAAGTGTAAAGCAGCCAAAGGGATTCGCTATGTTACAGGAAAGGTGGAGGGAGAAGCCAAAAGGCATTTACCGGTAAGTATTCATCTCCATGCCCAGGAGAGTGAAGGTGACGTGGCATTCATAAAAATGGGAAAAACAGGGCTAGAAACAGGCTTTGGAATAAAAAGGTTGCCTTACAAGTTTGTAACCTTAAGTTATATGCCTTATCCAGTGTTCGATGTAGGTGGTTCATACTTGCTGCAAAAAAAATGATTTTTACAACTTATTATTCAGGCATTTATTTGTTAATATATTTTCTAATTTTTTCTAAATTTGTACAATGATTTATTCAACTTGCTAAATTATATTACTGGACTATGGCAGTTCTCAAATATTGAAAACTCATATTATGATTCTTCCTAGATATTCACCATCACTCAATGTCCAAATTCCTAACACCTAAACTCTTAGAGAAGATATGAAATAAGTATAAATCACTTTCTATTTTTTGAAACTGTAGTCTATGTGATGTGGCTCCTCATTGTATAGTTATTTGAAAAGTATCCTGAGAAGTGTACAGAATTGGTTTATCATGCACAAGTGTATGTATGATGGCCTTAGGAGATATTTCATTAGAACAGGAGTTCCAACATTTTTCTGTAAAGGGACTAATTTTGATTTCTTTGAAATTTTTTTGATGAGTGAAGAACAGATTACAAGATTAGAAGCATTTCTTATAAGTGTAATGTTTGCATGTAGAATTATCCATAAATTTGTTAGTCATTAACGTTACTGTGGGTAATCTAAACACTGGGGGTAAATTGGCATGTTGCTTTGTACAAAGCAGTACAAATATAAACCAAGAAAACAGTAGATATTTAATTATTTGGCAAAAGCCCAAGGAGCTATTTAAATTGGTTGTCTAAGCATATTTTTTAAATTAATATTTTAAACATCTGCTAAGAATAACTGCAGCATAATTAAGTAAATCAGAAGTACTAGGATTATGTTTATTTGTTTACGAGGGAGGGACCCCCCCAAAACCAGACTTATCTTCTGGAGGGCAGGCTCCTTATAGCACAGGCTTCCCCCGATGGGTGAATGTCCTAGGAGCCCATCTGTGTCAGTGCACCAGCTGGCATTGTTGTGAGAGGCTGCATTGGGCTTCAGTGAATTTTTTTGAAGGTTATTTCAATGCTTTTGCCCTTCATGATGGGTCTCTTACAAGTGCACCTGTCCCCATGGCACTGAGCGTTCAGCAGTTTTTGACCAAAAATGGCATGACCCCTGTCCCCACCCTCCCTATTCATCTGATTTCACCCCAAGTGACTTTGTTTGTTTGTTTCCCTGGGTGAAAAAAGACTTTAAAGGAAGACATTTTGCCGATGTGGAAGAGGTGAAAAAAAAATGGCAGAAGCACTAAAAGGCATCAAAATTGACTAATTCAAAAACTGTTTTGAGTAGTGGAAAAAAATCTTGATAAGTGTATTGCATCAAATGGACAATACTTTGAAGGTGACTGAAGTTTAAACATGTAAGAATAAATACCCAATTTTTTATAAACAAATTCTTTTTTGGGGGGTTCCCCCATAAATGGGCTAAAACACAGATCAATTGTTATTGATCTTGACAGACTGTTCTTGTCCTTTTCTTTGCCTCTCTTTTAATTTCCTTTTATCCTTTCATTTTCTACTATCCTTTTGTTAGTGATCAAGTATTGATTTCAAATGACCAGATTCCAACACTGGATCCTTTGCAGGAAAGAGATGCAAATGACAAGAATTTTCCTAACCTTACCCATGATCCACAGCCCAGGAAGTGCTGGTTGCTTTGCATCACCTGACAGAACTCTCTAAGCCACATGATTGACCTTAACAGAATTTTCTAAGTAATCTTGCAGTGTTTGGAGAGTGCCCACTTGGGCACTGTGTTTTATGGTAACTGATTTAAATCCCCTATATGGTACAGCTGGATCGGGAACATCCTTGTTTGGAGTTCCTGAGACGTTAAGCTGTTTCTCAACTAACTTCATAAAGAGAATGTGGAACATGGAAACATAAACATATGTTGTACAAATATACTTAGGTAAACAGGGATCACATTCACTTTGGGAATCTTAAATTAGCATTATATTAAGATTAAGAAAAAACACACTCAATTATTATGTGTCTAACTTTTTGTACCAAGTGCCAAAAAACAAAGCTAAGAACCTGAAAAGCCTACCTCCAGTTGAAAAGCTTACTATTCTGTTGAGTAAAACCCAATGTGTTCCACAGATAATGTAGTTCATTGATGAAATGCAGTTGATCTTACAGAACATAATTCAATAAATGTAATGCTATTTTTCTACTGTTTCAATTATATGTTAATACGGAAGAAAAGTCTGAGACTTAGTCAATCAATTTTGCCATGATTAAAACTTAATTCCATATATTAATAGTCATATTCTATTAAGTCTGGTAGAAAAGATTTATAATGCCACTTATTTCTATTCTTAATCATTAGAATAAAACAGAACATATCATTATGCTTCTTAAAATACTTGGATTTTGAATTAAATACAAAATTGTGCCTTAAAATGGAGCACAGAAAGATATTTTTAAATAGTTTACTGTAAAATTAACAAAAATATTAAAGTAATGATGGTCTGAGGCGTGATTGTTTCCCCCATCTCATTCTGCCCTTCTTTAAAAGCATTCCAAACTCACAATGTGATGTATGTAGTATACTTTTGAAAAAATAATTATAGGTCTGTTTAGTTATCACTTAGCAACAAATAAAAATGATTTAGACACATTATAGAAGAAAATAATGTGTTTATTGCTGATGCATACAATTTTTTAAATTAAATTTTTTATTTTAAAATACAGGGAGATTCACATGCAATATAAGATGTAATGATATATACAGATCCCATGTACCCTTTACCTCATTTACCTTAATGACAACGTAGTATAACACTGTAGTGCATTCTCACAGTCAGAATGTCGACATTGATACAGTTATGACAGACAACACTTTCACCACCACCCACGGGGACTTTCTTATATACTTTTATAGCCACCCCCTTTCTCTCCCACCCTGACTACCCCCTTAATCCCTGGTCACTATTAATAACATGTTTATTTCTATCATATATTTCTATATATAATAGAATATATTTTATATAATTATATAATTGATAAATAGTTTAAAGACTATTCTTTTAGAGCAGTTTTTATGTTCAGAGAAAAATTAAGAGGACAGTACAGATGTTTCCAATTACTCCCCCAACTCCCAAATGCATGACCTGCCCCATTGTCAATGTTTCCCACCACAGCAGTACATTTGTTATAACCGGTGAACCTGCATTGGCATACTTATCACTCAATGTCTGTAGATTACATTATGGTTCACTCTTGGTGTAGAACTTTCTATGGGTTCAGACAAATGTATAATGACACATATCTATCATTACAGTATCATACAGAGTATTTTCACAGCTCTAAAAGTCCTTTGTGCTTTGCCAACTCAATCCTCTCTTCTCTACCCTCCAAACACTTGCAACCACTGGTCTTTTTACTGTCTCATATATGTAGTATGTAACTTTTTCAGACTGGCTTCTTTCACATAATAATATGCATTTTTGTCATGTCTTTTCATGGCTTGATAGCTCCTTTCTTATTAGTGATGAGTAATGATCCATTGTCTGGATGTATGGCAAATTTATTCATTTACCTACTAAAGGCCACCTTGGTTTTGTTTATGTTTTGGCAATTATGAATAAAGCTGCTATAAATATCCTTGTGCAGGTTTCTGTGTAGCACGAATTTAAAATTCTTTGGGTAAATACCAAGGAATATGATCACTGGGTTATAGGCAAGAGTATCTTTAGTTTTGTAAGAAACTACCAAACTGTCTTTCAAAGTGACTGTATCATTTTGCATCTCCACCTGCAATAAATGACAGTTCCTGTTATTCCACATCTTCACCACCTTTTAGAGAGTGAAAGAGAGAAAGAGTTGGCTCTTATGATTATGGAAGCTGACAAGGCCCAAGAGCTGTAGTCCAAAGGCTTGAGACCCAAGAGAACCAATGGCATATGTGAGTCCTAGTCCAGCTCTGGATCCAAAGGCAGGAGGAGACAAATGTTCCAGCTCAACATCCAAGCAGGCAGTTAATATTCTTCCTTTCTTCACACTTTTGCTCTTTTCAGGCCCTCAAGGAATTGGATGAGGCCCAGCCGCATTGGGCAGGATGATCTGCTTTACTCAGTCTATGAATTTAAATGTTTATCTCACCCAGAAACTCCCTCACAGATACTCCCAGAATAATGTTCAACCAAATATCTTGGCATCCTGTGACTTTGTCAAGTTTACACCTAAAATTAACCATCATATTTCCCTAGCACGCAATTCTTCTACACAAAATCACATTCCTCAATGAGCAACTATAAGTAAAACTTTGTAGTTGGCCCAGCTTCTGGGGGAATGCAGGTTGGTTAAGAAAGAAAGATTCACCAAATCACCTTTAAATTTAAAGATGCCATTGCAAAATAGGTCATTAATCTTCCCAAAATGTAAATATCCTTTTAGATTATTATACAAAATAAATAAACATTAGAACTTTTATTTAAACTCCTAGACTCCCAAGTATAAGTGGGCTCCAGTCTGAGAAATAATAGTGCAATGAACAAGCTGTGGGGAAGAGATATTAAAAGGCATAAAGATCAATAAGTTGATTACAACTATGGTAGATCACAGAGGTGGTCATAGTTTGCTACTCCTTTCTATACCTATACACTTTATAACTTGATTTTCTAGCTCTTTTATCAAGAGTTGCCTATTTCTCCTTTTCTTGGTTGTGACCTGGCCTCGTGACTTGCTTTGGCCAAGAACATGTGGTAAACTGTGGCAGTTGCAAGGCCAGGCCTTTGGGGGTTTGCTCTACTGGAACTCTGGGCCAGGGCCGTGTAACCACCCGTGATAGAGAGCTATGGCTGAGAGACTGTGTGGAACAGAGTTGACCCAACATAGATCAGCCAGTCGTTATTCCCTGAAGCATGAGGGAACTGTACAACTGAGAACGGGACAAATTGCTTAATTTCAGAATTGTGTGTTAAATAATGATTATTGTCCTAAGCTACTAGTTTTGGGGATCTGCTGGTTAAGCATCTAGCTAATCTATAACACCATGGGCTTAGGTGAAAAGGGTTTGAAATAGAAGGGTAATGATTAAAGCAGGATGGAAGGAGCTGATATAAAAACCATGTAAAGTGAAAGAGAAATAAAAAATCTTATATAAAATAGCTTCCTTTTGTCACACTGTGCCAACTTTATCTCATTTAATTTTCAAAGGACCCCTATAAGGATATAATTTCCTGTATTATATATATAAAAGACTAAGCTTTGAAGAAATTAAGTAACTTGCACAAATTTATGTTAAGTTGGAATTTAGATCAGGTTTGACTTGAGAGCTCTTGCTCTTTCTCTCACATTATAACCAGAGAAATATTAAAATTTTACCAGTAATTCCTAGCCTTGTTTGATCTTTTTCTGTACCACAGGGTCAGCATTCCTGAGTTTTAACCTGAGGCCTAGGCAAGTCTAGACTACATTGGTTAAAAGCTCAAGAAAGAATTATTATTAGAGGCTAAGTAGACCATGGTGACGACAATCAGCCAGTGAGTGGAGTGACAATATAACTAACTGTTTTGTGACACAAAGAGGCAAAGCTCCCATTCAATAGATATAAACTACTAAAAATACTCTCCTGGGAGGAAAATATATAAGAAAGGGCAAAATGAGATATAAGACATTTGCATATTCAGTATTTATACAAGATATAAAGAACCCCGAAAATTTAATCAGTGTTTGGACAATCACTTTCAACTTACCTGTAAGTGTGCTCATTTCCAAATTACACAAAATAGTAAGACTCTGTGACCAGGACAGATTTGAACAGTCTAATATGCTAGGATGGGTGAATAGCAGAGAACATAATCTTGCTCAACCCTCATGCCTCACAAATATATACCCAAATTTTTGTAGAGTCCCATGTAGTAAGATACAGGGAAAAACAAAAATAAAACTTGTAAATCACACATATCTATTACTTCAATCATGAGCAATACTATATTCCTTTTATTTTAAAATGACATAATTACATAGAACATTTTGTCTTTTGTGGTGGGGAATATATCAGTATGAAATATTTTACTGCATATGAAAAAAGACTAAGAAAATAAAAATAACCTACAAATATAATAATTTTTATTTCTCTCTCATAAGAATAAATCAGAGTGAATACCTTCTATGAAATCATCAGGCACCCAGGCTCTTTCTTTCCATATTGTCAGTTTGAGCATGTGGTTTCAATTTTCAAGTTTGCCTCATAGTTCATGGTGGCTGCTGGAGATCCAGCTATCACATACACATTCAAGACATTGAAGGGAGAAGAAGAAAGGGAAAACAAAACAAACAAAATAAGCATAAAGAAAAACATGTCCTTAAGTCAGCTCCCTTTTTAAAAGAGTTTTCAATAGTTTTATGGTACCCAAAGAATGACCAATAACTTAAGTTATTGATCCGAAGTTAGTCATTTGTTCTTTTCCAGCTGCAAGATATACAAAGGGGGCACAATGTCCATCACTGAACTACTAAAGAATATGGAAATGGCTATTGGATGGACAACTAGTATTCTGAAGGTGGGGATAGAAGTGATTAATGTTAATACATGCAACTTTTCCCAAAATTTTGTTATTAAATATTTACACTTGCTCAGAACTAGAAATAGCCACATGTACTAATTGGTAAATACTGTGCTAATGACATATAGACATGATTAATACAGTTGAAAAAGAAATAAACTTTTATATTTCAAAACTTGTCTAGTTTCTGCATGTTTTGTTTGATGTGACTTAAACAAAAATAAAACTGGCTTTTAGGTTTCAATGATTCACATATTGTTAAAAATAGCAGCATGATGTTGCAATATTTGAAAATAAGCAAAAATATAAATAGCTTTTGTGTGTTTGTGGTTTGCATTAAGTAAGCTAAGAGTATTTTTTCTTTGGTTATTGGCAATTGAATTATTACACACTTATCATTGTGTAACGTTTAGATTTATAAGATAGAAATTCAAGTACAATCAGAAAATGAATAAATATGATGTTAAAATTCTAAAGAATGAAATCAAATCTACAAATAAGAAAAATAACAATCACCTGATTGTTATGGACCATCTAAATATAGTTCACTAGAAATTATTCACTCCCAGTAGACAAAAGGACTCCCACTGGGTAAGGAAAACAGCAATAAGATTTAAATCTTAGTCAAATGTTCAAATCTCTATAGCTGGGGGCTGGCCTAACAGGAACATTCAGAAAGCTGTGTGTGCATGTGTGTTTTTCCCCTCAGGTCTCAAATGTTGCTTTCAAGATCTCATGGAGGACACAATTACATTCAATACTTTCATATAAGGTAACTAGAAATTCAAAGTCAGTAACCAACATTTTATCCTCTTTACAAATAAAGAATTTTTTCTTCATTGGCTGACTAAAAGGATTCTCTGAGCTTAGACGGTATCTTTAGGCTCTAGGACCACAGCTTTTTTGTGTCTACATGCAAACTTCGGTTGAAATTATGACCCTAATTGACAGGATTTTTAAATTAGAGCACCCACAGGCCACTTTGCTACATCATCATTTTCTTCCACATTGAATTAATTTTCAATCAACATTGTTTAAAAAAATGAGCAGGAGTAGAAACTGGCTACCAATACTCTAATGTTATTTCAAATCCCGAAGCACAAAGATTAATTAAGAACAAATTAATATAGAGAGTATACGTCAAGAGAAGATAAAGAAGATATGATGAGGTCAAGGTAAAAGTCATTTTTTGTTTTCTTTTGAAGCTCAGATATATCACAACTATGAATCTGAGGAGAAAACAAAACATTAAATTACCAAGTCTACAGTATTTTTAAGAAATACAAATAAAAATTACCTTTGGTGTTCCTTACCCATAAAATCATTACAGAAGAGAAAGCACTGGAAACATTCAAGAAACACCTCCTATAATTTCTTAAGGAATTAGAATAGCAGATAAGAATGAAGGCCTGTGTTCAAATCCTGACGCCATATTTGTGATTTAAGGCAAGTATTTTAACCTAAATGTGCCTTGGTTTCCTTACTTGCAAAGTGTATTTATAACAATTCCTATATACATAGTCTTTGTAAGAACTGAATGAGGTACAATGTATGAAATATTTAGAAAAGAACAAGGAATATAGTAAAGCTAAATATTATTTTTGCTATTAATTAATTCCAAAATATGGATTTTATGAGGATTATGGAAAATACTATATGAAGTTGAAGCAATTGTACTGCCTTTAGAGTATAGAATTATTACTAGTTTACTGAAATTTTAATTTAATTTATCCTATTTGAGGTAAGTACAAATTATATAGTATTCTTTTATCACCTTTAGGCAAACCAGTGAGAAAATAGTCATGTTATTTTAGCAGTTTACATCTATTGTACTTATTATTAAAGAGAAGTTTCACACTAAAATGGAACACTAAGGAATTTTGTCTCAGATAAGGACCTCATGCATGGGGTAAAATGGAAAATGTTCCCTTCATTGCAAAAATGTATGATACAAAAGTCATCAATTTAACAGGAGGAAACAGAGTTTAAAAGACAGTGTATTGAGATAAATTGGGTAAAAATGAAATTGCAATATGAAAGAAAACTGCACATGGCTATTCAATTTTGGAATAAAAATTATTAAATCTTTAAACATTAATAGGCTGAAGGGAGAGAACAACTACTGACATTGTTTTCATGAGAAGGGCATTGGACTAAACAGCCTGGGGACCTGAGGTATTTTTGTTATTTAGCTGTGTGTGGATAAGTCAGTTCTCTGAATCCAGCCATATAGCACATAGCGAAACTATCATATTTGATAATTTATTTTTAAAGTATTTTTATTGATTATGCTATTAAAGTTTTCCTATTTCTCCCTCTTTATACCCCCTCCACCCTGTCCCCCCAACCCTCCAGCATTCCCCTCCAATGGACTAAGGTTCATGTCATGGGTTATACATATAAGTTCTTTGAGTTCTCTGTTTCCTATACCATTTTTATGTCTCCCCATCTATTTTATACCTACCAATTATGCTTCCTCTTCCCTGTACCTTGCCTCCCAATTCCTCCCTTCCCCCTCCTCACTGAAACCCCTCCATGTGATGTCCATTTCTCTGATAATGTTCCTGTTCTGGTTGTTTGCTTAGTTTTTGTTTTTGTCACTTTTCTTTTCTTTTAGGTTCATTTGTAGCAAAGAAGTTGGACCCAAAGAGGAACACCCCAAGGCACATCATCATTAAGTTACTCAAGATTAAAGGTAAAGAGAGAATCCTAAAAGAGGCAAGAGAAGAGGAGACAGTTACCTACAAAGGAGTTCCCCAAAGAATATCAGCTGACTTCTCAAAAGAAATCTTACAGGCAAGAAGGGACTGGCAGAAACTATTCCAAGTGGTGAAAAGCAAGGACCTACAGCCTAGATTACTCTATCCAGCAAAGCTTTCATTTAGAAGGAAGGGCAGATAAAATGCTTCCCAGATAAGGTCAAGTTCAAGGAGTTCATTATCACCAAACTCTTATTACATGAAATATTAAAGGGGTCTATCTACGAAAAAGATCAAAACTATGAACAGTAAAATGACAACAAACTCACAACTATCAACAAATGAACCTAAAAGAAATGATACTTTCCAAGGTTTAGTATTTAAACTGAAAAAGAAACCAGAATAGAAATGTTGATATGTAAACGTATTCTTGCTTTTTTCCTTGAAAATATAACAGTCTTGAAGATTATCTTTTCAGATGTCCAGCTTAATAAATGGCTCCAGAGGACAGCTAGTCTATTCCCCTTATCAAGAGTATTGGGAGTACAATGGTGGTAGGAGGAGATGGGGCTGGGAGTGGTAGGGCATGCCAGGCATGAAGACATGCTGTGTTAAATCACTGAACAAGTGCCCCACATCTGGCCAACAGAATCTCAGGGTCTAACCTGTAAACAAACTTCATCCTGGAGCCAGTAAATAAGACATGTACCTGGACTGTTTACCTATGTTTATGTGGTGTACAGCCAGGAAGGGCTTTTCTCTCTGAGTTACTTTGCCTTGGGAGTGCACTGATGCCCAGTTATAAACAATACAATTATATTGCAGCAAAATCATGTGCCCAGCTACATTTGCCTCTGCTTGTGAACTGCTCTTGGCTTATACATTATCTATCTTCAGTGTTATCTGGCACACTCCTTATATCTTCTTTTCCTAGATATTCTCTAACCAAAATCTCTGCACATAGGTAAAAAATAAATTTCAGTTCTTATATTTTTCTCTCATGCTAATCCTGTTTTAATTTATTCAGCTACTCAGTAGATATTTACTGTGTTCTTTCTTCCTGGTACTATTTGAATTTGTACGAAGGAACTGATTTTGAATTAAAACTTGATGGATTGATACTGGTGGCTAGGCCAGCAGGAGCAGAAAGGCCCCAAAGGAGGGTACCACCCCAAGGGAGGGGCAGTCATCACGTTGCCTGGGTAACCAAGATAGCATGCCTGAATGCAGATTACATGCGGCAGAAGTCATTGCACTGAGCATGCACAAGACTAGCAAGAGTGATTGACAGAAGGAAAAGCCTTCCTACCCTCTTCTGGTCACTGATTGAAAATGAGACCAGGGGACACAAGCACAAATGTAACATAAAAGTCAACATGGCGGCAGAAGGAGGTGTTGTCCTCTCAGTCTAGCATGAATAAAGGGATTGGCTGGAGGAGCTGACCCTCCCTAAGTGTGTGGAAGTTTGGGCAAGGAGATTTAAACTAAGGGAAGGCAGAGACACGCTCCCTTCCTCTGGAACCCACCAGTGCAAACGTGTGGGCCAGAACATTTATGAGATTGATAGGTCCTGGAAGCTGCGTAGGGATGGTAGTGCTGGCCCCACACATGGACCCCAGGTGGGAGCCTGAAGGTGGAGAGTCATCCATTTAGCATCGTCACCTGCTCTGGCTCCAAATGGCAGGTAAAGATGGAGTGGGATTTCTGGGTACTGTTTTGGGTTTTAGTCTTTTTGGGAACAGTTGTGCTTGGTCTGGGCTTTCCTGAAGAGATGAGCCTGGCGCTAGGGCGTCTCCATCCTCCCAAATTGTGCAACCCTTCAATAAGACCTCTTTCCTTCCCCACCAACCATTATCTTCGGAATGTGCCAGTGGGTGGTGACATGCAGCCGAACCCCACTTCTATTTGGTAACAAGATGAGTAGGGGATAACTAAGTAAACAAGAGAAGAATGATTGCTTTGGACTGAAGATACAGTGCAAAGTCCCAGCAGTCGGAAGATGCACCCAAATGTGAGAAATGGAAATGCAGATGCAGGAACATAAGGACTGAGGGCAAGAGAGAGATAGAAGGTGATATGACCTGAAGCTCACAAAATAGCGGATAGAGTTTTGCAGGCCACATAAATGAGGTTGGTTCTTATTTTAGGATCAATGGGAAACCACTAGAAAATTTTAAACTGCTAAGTTGTATGTTCAAACTAGGTTTTTGAAGTTGGCTATTTGTTGTGCAGAATAAATGGCAAGTGGGGAGAGGGTGGTTGCAAGGAAGACAGTTGATGACTGATTGAAATTTTTTAGGAGAGAAATCAAGTTACTTAGGTCTAGAATTGGGCAATATAGTGAAGAAAAATTATATTTTGAGAAATACATATTTGGGGTTAAACTTTTAGGGCTAGATGGGTTGTACATCATAAGCATCACAGTTAATTTTTTCTGTTCAATAAATTTCAATCACTATTGAGCAGATGGATGTGGACTCTTTATTTCACTTTATCTAGTTATTTGGGGTTTTTTAGTGGAATTTCTGGATGTTATAAAGTCACACTGAGGATGGAGTAACCATTGGCATTGTGTACGTATGAGTCACGGGTTTTTGTGCCTCAGCTGAGGATGCTAAAGTGCAGCTCTTCTCAATAGTGCCTGTGGCAGCATAAGTCATTGGTGGTGTCCGAAAGGCAAAGGAGCGGGGTATAAAGCCAAGAAACTGAGAGAAGAAATGAAGCTTTTCTAGTGAATTATAAGGGATTAAATAGGTGATTGCCACCACTAAATAATTATTCATTCCCTCTATTATGCTTAAGACATATTAAATCGTTTTTTTAAAATCTTAAAATGTTTCAGTGGTCATGAAATGTGTTTTTTACATCTAATTTGATTACCTAACTTGGTTTAATAACTATTTAATCAGAGTGTACTGTAAAATTGAGCTGCAACAGTTATTTTCTATGAAGAGAGTATTCAGAGGAACATTTAGCTTGCCATTTTATTATATTTTATTTTCTATTTGGTGTTTCATTAATATTAGTGATATTCTTTTTGGATAGTTTAATAATCAGTTATTTTCATGGTGTTTATTGTGAGAATCCTGACTTTCATGCTTGAATGTGAACATTTAATTATTACTAAGAGAAGATAAAAGTGAATCTCAATATTAAAATTTAAATGTATTAAATATTAAACATATTAAATATATATGTAACATATATAAACATAAATATAACTTTTATGTATATATATAACTTAGATGAAACTTTTTCCTGAGTTTGCATGAAGAATAGCTAGGGTACAAGATATGAACCTGTGATAGGATATGTTCTGCTATATATAGATGAGAATGCTGTGAACTGTGGTAAACATATATAATTTAATAAATGCATTATACTCTAAGTCCCAATCCCATTCTAGGGTAAAACATACAGTTTCTCTCAAATTTTTGTAGGGTAAAACGTAGTTTCTCTCAAATTTTTGTAATGTATATATAATCACTTAACAAAAATTGTAGCAAATATCCATTATTGACTAAGAATTAGTTTCAGTGTAATAACATTCAAATTTGTGCCAATAAAAAGTTAAAATCTTCTTGTTCTTTTTCAAAGAGAAGGGAGGATGAAAGAGAGGGAGAGAAACATCAGTGTGAGGTTGCCTCTCTCATGACCCCAACCAAGGTCCTGGCCTGCAACCCAGGCATGTGCCCTGACTGGGAATTGAACCACCAGCCTTGAGGTTCCCAGGCCAGTGCTCAATCCACTGAGCCACATCAGCCAGGACAAAAATCTTCTTGTTCTTATAGTCTTATACATCTATAAAATTACAAAAAATACAAAAAATAAATAAAAATCATAAGATTTAAGTCAAGGCTGTTCTAAACTATGAAAGCAGTAGTGCTTGAATTGCTAAGATTGATTTATTTGGAAGACCATGCTTTGCTGAGACTAAATCACCTTTTGCAATATGAATATGGAATTGGGTCATGTTGCAGATTTTCAAGTCTAAGCCCATTTAATTTGCCAGAAACGGGCCAATTTCCTCCCCATTTTGATCCATTCAAACTATTATGGAATGTTTGCTTTGTGTTGTGATGTCCTTTAGCTTACAGTTGGGGTTCATACATGAGTTCCATGTTAAGTACACCTCTGAGCTCATCTTTCTAACAATGACAATGAAGGTGACAATGATATGTTGAGAATGAGATTATAAATGCAGACAAAAATGGAAATCAAATGACTGGTGAATTAGAAGTCAAGTGAAGAAAATATTTTAAGAAATTGGGAATGATTAACTGTATTGTCTAGTAAGGCAAGTACTGGGAATTTGCTACTGGTTTTAGAATGTGGAGGTTATCATTAAAACATTGAGAAGTTTTGGTAGAGAAAAATGAAGTGATAAAACTGAAGTAAAGTGGGTACAGTAGACAACAGAAAGAAGAAATTTAGTAACAGAAAATTGACAATTCTTTTGAGTAAATTGCAGTAAAAGGAACAGAGAAAAAAGTGTTCATCAAAGAAGAAATTGGGAAAATAGATTGTCTTTTGAAAATGGGAATAATGGCATGTTTTTACTGTTAACTCGAATCATTCAGGAGAGAGGGAAACTTCATGATTTGGAAAACAAGAAAGGGTAGAATTACTGAAGAAGGGCTCTGTGTGGGCCAGAGGGCAGGGTACCTAAAGTGTAAATGAAGGGACTGGCACTAGATGGCCACCTTGTCAGTTCACCCATGGCAGTGCAAGGAAAAGCAAACGATATACTGATATATTAAGTTGGTGGGTAAATGTGGACATTCTAGTTTCTAAGTTAAATTTCAAACAAGGTCATCGGTGGAGAGTGGGGATAAAGGAGGGTATGTTAAAGGGCTGAGAATCAGAGAAAATGTACCAAAGAGTTGTCTAGAGAATGAAAATAAATGGGCTAGAATGGGGATTTGGTTTGATAGCTTGGCAATATTAAAGGCACGTTGGAGTTATGTAATTATCATTTTAATGCTGTGGTTGGAAAACTTATTCTGTAAAGAGCCACAAAGGAAATATTTTAGGCTTTATTATCCATACAGTCTTTATTATAAGTACTCAACTCTGCTGTTCTAGTGTAAAAATTTCCATAGATGGTATATGAACTGGAACTGTGATCATGAAAGATCTCACGCTTTCTACAAGGTGCAACTCCAATGCCATCACCTTATTAAAGGATGGGATGACTTCCTTGGGTATCGTTGGGATTTATTCTGTGGTCCCACACGCTTGGTTCAATACCTATCTGCCACATTTTTCACACTCAATATTCTAAGTGCTGGAGCTGGCTTACATTTACTTAAAAGAGATGATTATTAAATTTTCAGGAATTCTGTCAATTGGCTAATGTAATATTGGTAGCTTGACATCAGTCACAGTGACAATATTAACACCACAGAAACTGGTGAACACTACAAATCAGGGTTTCTCTCACTAGTTGTTAATTATTTACCAGATCGCTCACTATAATTAATCACCATCTTCTCCACTAGACACAATTTCTCAAAAATAATGACCATGTCTAGTATTCAATCTATTTTCTCTGTTTATAAGATGGTGGTGTATGTTGAAAATGTTAGAACTGTTGAATAAAAATTTAAATGTTTTACTTTTTTTCATAATTGAAAATTTAAATCTGCAAAATTTCTTCCAGTTTAATCATCTTCCCCAAAGTTAGCAAGGTGTACCAACCCATACATACAAGGACTGAGGAAAACATTAGTTGTTTGTGAGATTAATCTTATATTGGATTAGACTCCAGGCTATAATATTTTTCTCTGAACTGATTTTGGTTCTAATATCTTAGTGTCCAACTGGTTCTATCATCTTTGGCTGGTTATGTGCTGTGCCTCATGTCGACTGGTACAGCTCATTGTCCTTAAGAATGTGGGGTTGGAGCCAGAATACCTCCTAATATTGGGCCACTTATTAAACATGTTTGTTCTCATTTGCACAGGAGGGCTAAAAATGGTATCTACCATGAAGGGTTGTTGTGTAATTAAGTGAATGAATTTGTGTGAAGCACTTAGAGAGTGCCTTAGTGATGTCAGAGCTATCATTATTAATTCGTCTCCCAGGCTTCCACTCTTACCTGTCTAAAAGTACCTAAGTCTCTACAAAACATTCAGAGTAACCTTCAGCAAACACAAATCAGATCTCACAATCCCCTGCTAAAAACCACTAATAATTTCATTATGCTGAAAATAAAAATCCAATTTCTTTTTTTATGTCATATGGTCCTTACATGATCTGCTCCTGTGCCTCCTTCTCAGTCTCCCCTCACACCAAACTCCCCAGCTCTCACTCAGCTTTATCCATACTATCTCCTTCTGCTCCTTGAGTGTGCCGCACTTTCATTGTATCCTAGGCCCTAACTCTTCTCTTTGCCTGGTATACTTTGCTTCTAGTTTTTTCTGGCATCCTTTTTCCTCATTCAGTTTTTGGTCCAGATGTTGCCTCTTTAGAGAGATGTCTTCTAAGCATCTTCCCAAAGGAGCTCAAGATACCCTCATTGTCCTCTATTCCATCATCCTGTTTTTATGCCATTTATCTGTATCTTAAAATGGCATATTTATGTTTATTTGCTTGCTTTGTTCTTTTTCAACTGGATATAAAAGTTCCAGGAGAGTAAAAATATTGGCCATATTTTTCACTGCTGAATCTCTAGTGTCTAGAACAGCAAGCTCTCAAAACTTATTATTGAATCAATAAATGAAACAAATAGATGAAAAAATAAAATGTTATCTTGTTTTCTAATGGGGAAACCCAATTGATCACCATGGTCTATTTTAGTGAATGATATCACTGTCCATCTATGGAAGAAGCCAGAAATCTTGGGGTCATTCCTAACTTCTCTTTATCCTTCGTCCACCATGAAATCAATCTTATCTCAAACCAGCTAATAACTTGCTCTACTTCTTTCTATCTACAATCATTATTACTTGTTCAGATTTCTAACAATTCATTCATTGTCTCCTATCTTTCTCAGCTTCAATCTAGCCACTTCATTACAGCTAGAATAAACTTGCCAAATCATAATTCTGATTGTGTCCCTTCATTTCTGAAAGCCCTGTAACATTGATATAGTTACATGATGTAGCAGCATTTTTAATGCCCTACTCACCCAGTATATATATTTTTTCTTTATTCATCTGACTTCTTGGAGTTGTGGACAGTTTTGGCAAGCTGATGATCTCCCATATTAGGCAAATTATTCATTTCTGTTCATCTCTACATGAGGGCTTTCTCTAGTGCAGTGGCGGCTTGCCTAATGCTCAGCAGCCCCTAAAATAATGAATAGATGGCCCAGCCATCCCACCTTCCACACCTGCAGTGAGATGATTCTCAGACCACTGGAGGCCACCACACAACATGGTATTTCAGTGGGACACCACATGGGATTAAGACCTTTTGCCTTAGCCATAACCAGCTCATTAACAGACCTTTTTGGGATTTCTTCTTTCCTTCTTTTACTTCCACCTCTGCCTCACTTGTGTATCCTGAAATCAACTCTTTAGTAAGCTACCCATATCCAGGGACTTGTCTCAGTGGCTGCTCTCAGGGAAACACAAGCTATGAAATATGACTAATAATACACCTCATGACCTAGGCTTTACTTCCCTTTCCAGTTATTTTCTTCAGTCAACAATCTCTTCATTCTGGAAACTGAAGATGGCAGTGAGGTAGGTGGGAGCGGATTCCACTTCCCCCTACACATGGGTGAAAAACCTAGCTGATCTACAGAGGAACAGAGCAAACAACCAAGAGTACCCCAGCATATATGAGGATAGGAGACCAAAAATTGTAGAGGACATTGAAAAACCAGACTGTAAGGAGAATGCTTTAGGACAATAAGGTCCCTGGGGACAAGTGTCTGCCACAGGGTTCTTGGGAGAGAGCTGGGTAAATGGCTCCCTCCTCTGCCAAACAAGGTTTGAGCAGCACTGGGAGAGACCTGGTTGCTTGAAGTCGCAGAGAGGGGAATAAGGACTAAGTGGAAAACACACAGGGGCTGTGAGTACCCATGGAGTCTGTGGACACCAGCTGGGGAGAGTTGAGAGTTGGGCCATGATGGGCCCTGACCCAGATAGTCTTTGGGCTGGTTGGATAATTGGGTTGTGCAAGAGGCCAGGCCTCTGTACGCAGAGGCAGGCTTGAGCAGGAGGCATTTGTCAAAAAGAAAAAGTGAAAAAAGAGACACTCAGTGGCTGTTTGGGGAATTCTCCTATAGCAGCCACTCTGGCCTCCTCCCCACTGAACCTTGTGGCACTCTGAGGTGGCACAGAAGGCCCTGCACACACTCACATAGTCCTGGGAAGAGTGTGCACTGGAACTCAAGGAACTGGAGGTAGCCTGGCCCTGTGCACAGGCCTACAGCCCCAGGGAGAGTGCACTCTGATGAAGGCCTGGTGCCCACACCCAAAGCCCTGGGAAGGGTGCACACTGCCAAGGCCTCTGAGCCCACACCCATAGCCCCTGGGGAGAGCGCACACCCGAATCTGTGAAACCTGTAGGACTGAGGCTGTGAGGGAACTGGGCTGGAGACTGACTGAGTGCCAATCAGGAAGGGAGAAAAGCAAAACCAATCACCTCTCAGCCTGGTGCACCCAGGAAGACCAGAAAAACTGGTATGGCCAATTTGAAGCCAGCAAAAGGCTTTATGCTTTTTTTAAAAAAAATAATTCTTTATTTTTTTAATTTTTATTATTTTTTATCTTTTAACTCCTTTTTCCTCTCTTTCCTTCTTTCTTGTTTTATTCCTCCTTTCTTTCTTTCCCTTTTTATCTCTTCTTCCTTTCTTCTTTCTTCTTCTTTTTTTTAAATTCCCACAAGTGAGACAAAAAAACCTGGAACTGTGAAAAGACCAGAGTTGGACCCAAAGAGGGGGCATTCCAATAGTTGAGACAGTGAGACAAATTTCACTTTGCTACCACAAAGAACTTGCAAGTTATTGCATATTTGTATTATTATTTTTTCATTATTCTTCCATCTTTTATTTTATTAGTATTTTTGTATTCCTCTTCTTTTGGTTTAGTCTTCTTTGCTTGGCTGGTTAAATTGTATTGTTTGACTGTTTTTCCTTGTTCTCTCTTTCATAGTGTATTGTTAATTTATGGTCTTTCACTTCACTTGTGTTCCATTACCACACTACTCAAGGTTCTATACTTCCTATTCCTGTTATCCAGATCACGTAGATTCTGTCATATGATTGTTGCTCCATTATTGTTGTAAATAAAAGCTATTCCATACAATTGTAAATACTACACAGCACCGCCCCCCCACACACACACACCAATCTTAGCCCACTTCATGGTTTTCATGCTTTCCTGAACTCTATTACTGTTGTGGTTAACTACATTCTCTCCCACACTACACAGATTTTCTATTCTTTACTCTCACTTTACCTCAGAATCTGACCTCCCACAAGCCCAGTGCTGTCTACCTCCAACTCACAATCCTTCCCTCCTTAACAAGAGTCTTATCTTCTTTCCACCCTTTCTAAAAAGTGGCTAGTTGGGTGGAATATCAGTTAACACTATACATATTCAAGGGATCTCCTATCTCTTCTCTACCAGCTGCTACTGCAAATATCATAGAATACTCTCTTGCTGTCTTCAACCATTTTGCTTTCCCCCTCCAACTGATCACAAAAAAGAGTAGGTGGAAACTGTGAACACCAGGATACCTGCTAGAAGAGGAAACCCACCAACAAAAGAATGACCAACAGATAACAACAGAAGAAGGTGAAGGAGGGAGTGGAAGCCACACTAACTCAACCCAGAACCTATCTGGAGATACAAC
Source organism: Anoura caudifer (assembly GCA_004027475.1). Lineage (NCBI taxonomy): Eukaryota > Metazoa > Chordata > Mammalia > Chiroptera > Phyllostomidae > Anoura > Anoura caudifer. Next base: position 56,465 of record PVKU01005525.1, on the reverse strand, counting down.
TAAATAGTGGGGAAATTACCCACAATAAACAACTGAACAAGAGCAAGAGAGAATCCTTAAACCTTGTACACATGGAAGAACCAGATTCAACACAATCTGTCCACACCTGTACAACAAAATACAAGAGGTGGTGGACAGAGTGACCCTCAGTTAACCAGCTGGTGGGAAGGACCCACCAAAGAAAGACCCAACAACAATCCAAACCCAAAGACAAACACAGAATCAACATAAATGACAGCCTAAGACCAGTGAGCTCAGGAGATCAAGGAGATAGCACCACTGAATCTCACAGGTATTCTACCATAGAAGTTCATACCATAAACCCAGGGAGTCGGAACAGATCAATTTAGTGGAGGGATGGAAGATGGCAGCGCGGTAGGAAGGAGCATATTTCACTGCCCCCTACACATGGGAGAAAATCCTGGCCAATTTACATTGGAACAGAGCAAACAGCCGTCAGAAACACAGCATATTTGAAAACAGGAGATCAAAAATTGTAGTGGACATTGAAAAACCAGATGGTAAGGAGAGTACTTCAGCACAATAAGAGCCCAAGGGGCAGCGTGGACACCAGGGCTGAGACTGAGGCCCTGGCTGGCACTCGCCAGGCTCACCACAAGATTAGGAGGGAGCTGGGTCAACTGCTCCCTCCCCAGCCAAACAAAGTTTTAGCTGCACTGGGATAAACCCAGTTGTTTGAAATCTCACAGAGAGGAGTTGGGGTCTCAGTGACAGACAAGCTGGGGGTGTGAACACCCATGCATATCTGGGGGAGGACTGCACACTGGAGCTCGCCTGATTGTTGGCAGTGGGCGCCATTGGGACAGCCACACTCCTGAGCTCGCGGGACCTTCGGCTCCCGGGGCCATTGGGACAGCCATGTGCCTGAGCTCACAGGGGAGCCTGGCGCCCGTGGGATGGATGCTCGCCTGAGCTCGCGGGACCCGGTGCCATTGGAACAGCTGCACACCTGCACTCGTGCGACTGTCCAAGCCTGCCATCGGGGACAATTGTGAGAGGATTGGCACCTGTGTGTGACTGCAGGTGGCTGTGAGATCATAGGCACCTGCGTGCAACTGAGGTAGGCACACGCTTCCTCAGAACATACGCCTGAGGCCCTGGGCGGAGAGGCCCAGGGCTAGCTCTGAGGACAGTAGTGCAAAGATAACTGAGCTCTGGACAGGGAGAAAAGCGATACTGTCACCCCTAGGCCATTGCAGCCAGCAAGACCAGAAACACCAGATTGGCAAGATTGAAAACAGCAAGAGTTGCTGGTTTTTTTTTTTATTTTTTATTTTTTCTTTTTCCTTGTTGCTTTTTACTTTCTTTCTTTTTTCTTTTTTCTCTTTATAAATCTTATTTTATTTCTATTATTTTTCATTATTTTTATCTTTTATTTACCCCTCAACACCCTTTGCTTCTCATATCTTCTTTCTTGTTTTATTCCTGCTTCCTTTCTTTCCAATTTTATCTCTTCTTCCTTCCTCTTTCTTCTTTTCTTTTTCTTTCTTCTCTTCTTTCTTCTCTTTCCATTTTTACTTCTTTCCTCTTTTTAAATACCCACAAGTAAGACAAAAACAAAACAAAACAACAACAACAAAAAAACAACCCTGGAACTATGAAAAAACCAGAGTTGGTCTCAAGGAGGGGGAATTTCAACAGATAAGACAGTGGAACCTGTGAACACCAGGATACCTGAAGGAGACATCACCACTGAATCTCACAGGTATTCTATCACAGAAGTTCACACCATAAACCCAGGGAGCCAGAACAGACCAATTTAAGAAGCTAAGGCTAATAAGAAGAACCTCAAGAACAATGGGAAGACAAAGAAATAATCCCCAAATGAAAGGAAAGGAGGGAGCCCCAGAAAGAATGCTAAATGAAACAGAGGCAGCTCAACTGTCAGATTTTGAGTTCAAAACAATTGTTGTCAGGAATCTTCACAAGCTCTCAATGAGCTACCAGAAACTACAGGGAAGCTACGATGAACTCACTGCAAACTATATCAACATGAAAAAGGAAATAGAAACTACAACAAGGGCCAAGCGGAAATGAAGAGTACAATTTCTGAACTGAACAACAAAGTGGAAGGAATGAAAAGCAGAATTGATGAAGCAGAAGATTGGATTAGCGAGTTGGAGGACCAAGTAGAAAAAAACACCAAGAAAGAGCAAGAAAAGGAAAAGAGGCTCAAAAAGAATGAAGAGGGATTAAGAGAAATGCAAGACAATATGAAATGTATATGTAAGACAATATGTCCGTATAATAGGGATACCAGAAGGAGAAGAAGAAGAGCAAAGATTAGAAAACCTATTTGAAAAAGTAATGATGGAAAACTTCCCTACTTTGATGAGAGAAAAAGTCACACAAATCCAGGAAACACAGAGAGTTCCAATCAAGAGGAACCCAAAGAGGCCCATTTCAAGACATATCATAATTAAAATGGCAAAATTCCAAGACAAAGAGAGAATCTTAAAGGCAGCAAGGGAGAAAAAGGAAGTAACATACAAGGGAGCCCAAATGAGGCTAGCAGCTGCCTTCTCAATGGAAACGCTCCAAACCAGAAGAGAATGGAAGAAATATTCCAAGTAATGAGAACCAAAGGCCTGCAACCAAGACTACTTTACCCAGCAAGACTTTCAATCAAGATAGAAGGCCAAATAAGCAGATTCCCAGACAAAAGAAGTTTCAAAGAATACACCTCTACCAAACCAGTTCTGCAAGAGATGCTGAAGGGACTGTTTTAAGGAAAAGAAGGAAAAGGGAGAGAGAGAGAAAGAGGAACATAGGTACGAAAATGGCAATGAATCAGTATCTATCAATAATGACCTTAAATGTAAATGGATTAAATGCTCCAATCAAAAGGCTTAGAGTAGTTGAATGGATAAGAAAGTATGACCCACAAATATGCTGCCTACAAGAGACCCACCTCAGGACAAAAGACCTACACAGATGCAAAGTGAAGGGCTGGACACAAATTTTCCAAGGAAATGAACAGGAAAAAAAAGCCAGGGTAGCAATACTCATATCAGATGAAAAAGACTTCAAAAGACGAGCCATAAAGAGAGACCCAGAAGGTCACTTCATAATACTCAAGGGAAGAATCCAGCAAGAAGACATAAGCATTGTAAATATATATGCACCCAACATAGGAGCACCTAAATACATAAAAAAATCTTAGAGGACTTCAAGAAAGATATTGACAACAACAGAATTATAGTAGGGGATTTTAACACCCCATTGTCAAAAATGGACAGATCTTCCAAACAAAAAATCAACAAAGATATTGTGGCATTGAACAACATTCTGGATGAAATGGACTTAACTGATATATATATATATAGCCCTTCATCCCAAAGAAACTAAATACACATTTTTTTAAGGCACATGGAACATTTTCAAAGATAGACCACATGATAGGTCACAAAACAAGCATCAACAAATTCAAGAAAATTGAAATCATACCAAGCATTTTCTGTGACCACAAGGGACTGAAACTAGAAACCAACCCCAAGGGGAAAAACCAGAAATTCACAAAATCATGAGGATTGAATAGCATGTTATTAAACAATGAATGGGTAAAGAATGAAATTAGGGAAGAAATCAAAAAGTTTCTGGAAACAAATGAAAATGGACTCACAACAACTCAAAACTTATGGGACACAGCAAAGGCATTCCTCATAGGGAAGTTCATAGCAAGACAGGCCTACCTAAAAAAAAAGAAACATCTCAAAAAAAACAACTTAACCCTACACCTACAAGAACTTGAGGAACAACAACAAAGACAGCTCAGAGCAAGTAGAAGAAAGGAAATAACCAAGATCAGAGCAGAATTAAATGACATAGAGACTAAAAGCACAATTCTAAGGATCAATGAATCCAGGAGCTGGTTCTTTGAAAAGATAAAAAAACTCCCAACACACAAAAGCCTGGGACCGGATGGTTTCACAGAAGAATTTTACAAAGCATTTAAGGAAGAGCTAACCCCTATCCTTCACAAACTTTTTGAAAAAATCCAAAATGATGGAAGACTCCCAAACTCTTTTTATGAAGCCAGCATCATTCTAACCAGATAAAGACATAACAAAGAAAGAAAACTTCAGGCCCATATTGCTGATGAACATAGATGCTAAAATCTTCAACAAAATATTGGCAAACCACATCCACCAATACATTAAAAAGATCATACATCCTGACCAAGTGGGATTCACCCCAGGGATGCAAGGATGGTTCAACATTCACAAATCAGTAAATGTAATACATCACATAAACAAAAGCAAAGACAAAAATCACATGATCATTTCAATAGATGCAGAAAAAGATTTGATAAGGTACAGCACCCATTTATCATAAAAACACTCAGCAAAGTGGTAATTGAGAGAACATTCCTCAACATAATAAAGACCATATATGAGAGACCTACAGCCAACATCATACTAAACGGGCAAAAATTAAAATCTTTTCCACTAAGATCAGGAACAAGACAAGGGTGTCTACTTTCACCACTTCCATTCAATATAGTATTGGAAGTATTGGCCACAGAGATAAGACAAGAAAAGGAAATAAAAGGCATCCAAATTGGAAAGGAGGAAACAAAACTATCATGATTTGCAGATGACATGATAGTGTACATAGAAAATCCTATAGACTCAGCCAAAAAGCTGCTTGCCCTAATAAATAAATTTGGCCAAACAACTGGATACAAAGTCAATATCCAGAAATCAAAGGCATTTTTGTATACCCACAATGAAACAACAGAAGCAGAAATCAAGAAAAAAATCCCATTCGATATAGCAAAAAGAAAAATAAAATACCTAGAAATAAACCTAATCAAGGAAGTAAAAGATCTATACTCAGAAAACTACACAACACGGAAGAAATAAATCAAGGAAGACACAAACAAATGGAAACGTATACCTTGTTCTTGGATTGGAAGAATTAACATCTTCAAAATGTCCATACTATCCAAAGCAATTTACAGATTCAATGCAATACCTATCAAATTACCAATGACATATTTCACAGATATAGAACAAACACTTCAAAAACTTATATGGAATCATAAACGACCTCTAATAGCTGCTGCAATTTTGAGAAAGAAGAGCAAAGTAAGAGGGATCATATTATCTGACCCCAAACTGTTTTACAAGGCTACCGTAATCAAAACAGCCTGGTACTGGCACAAAAACAGGAACATGGACTAGTGGAATAGAACAGAAAACCCAGAAATAAACCCAATTCTCTATGGTCAATTAATATTCAACAAATGAGGCAGCAGAATAAAATGGAGTAAAAGTAGCCTCTTCAACAAGTGGTGTTGGGAGAACTGGACAGCTATGTGCAAAAAAACGAAACTTGAGCACCAGCTTACACCATACACAAAAATAAACTGAAGGTGGATAAAAGATTTAAATATAAGCCATGACACCATTAAAGTCCTAGATGAGAACATAGGCAGGAAAATCTCAGACATTTCACGCAGCAACGTTTTTACTGATATGTCCCCTAAAGCAAGGAACATAAAGGAAAGAGTAAATAAATCGGATCTCATCGAAATAAAAGCTTCTGTATGGCTAAAGAAAACAGTATTAAAATAAAAAGAGAACCAACTGTATGGGAAAATATATTCGCCAATGATACCTCAGACAAGGGTTTAATCTCCAAAATATATAAAGAACTTACATGACTCCACTCTAAGAAGACAAGCAACCCAATTAAAAAATGGGCGAAGGACTTGAACAGACAATTCTCCAAGGAGGACATACAGAGGATCCAGAGACACATGAAAAGATGCTCAATATGGCTTGCTATCAGAGAGATGCAAATTAAAACCACCATGAGATACCACTTCACACCTGTCAGAATGGCCATCATAAATAAAGCAACAAACAAGTGTTGGAGAGGTTGTGGAGAATAGGGGACCCTAGTGCACTGTTGGTGGGATTGCAGACTGGTACAACCACTATGGAAAGCAGTATGGAATTTTCTAAGAAAACTAAAAATGGATCTACCTTTTGACCCAGCAATTCCACTGCTAGGATGATATCCTAAGAACCCTGAAACACCAATCCAAAAGAATCTATGCACCCCAAAGTTCATAGCATCACAATTTACAATAGCCAAGTGTTGGAAGCAACCTAGGTGCCCATCAGTAAATGAATGGATGAGGAAATTTTGGTACATTTACACAATGGAATTCTATACAGTAGAAAGAAAGAAGGAGCTCCTACCCTTTGCGACAGCATGGATGGAACTGGAGAGCATTATGCTAAGCGAAATAAGCCAGGCAGTGAAAGACAAATACCATATGATCTCACCTTTAACAGGAACCTAATAAAAAAAAAAAACAATCAAACAAGCACAATATAACCAAAGACACTGAAATTGAGAAGGGGTTGATAGTCACCAGAGGGGAGAGGGGAGGGAATTTCAGGGGAAAAGGGGAA